>CAJNJA010005101.1:0-18004 GCA_905231915.1 Symbiodinium necroappetens
GGGGGTGGTGGTCACCCCCCCTCGCCTTGTTGCTTGCCCACCACCTTCTTGAGAACTCTCCTGGTACCGGGTATGAGTACCGGTGACACAATCTTCTGTGTGGCTGGGCGGAGGATGTGCAGAGCACAGCATCGCCGTGCACCTAGGCCTGTCCTCTGTCCTCCTTGACCGTTACAAGACTTTGCAACGAGGAAAGTGAAAGCATGCATGCATGGATGTATGTACCTATGTATGCATGTATGCATGCATGTGTGTGTGTGTGTACTCGTGCGTACGTAGGAATAGATGTGCATGTCTGTCCCCGACATGTGTTTCTTTATGCTGGGTGTGAAAAATCCAGAGGTCCGAATGCACTTGGTTATCGGATTCACCTTTCCAGTCATCGGCGAGACTTTGGAAGATACATGTTTGTTCTGGATGCTGCGGAATAACCAGGATACCGTGGTAAAGTGGACATCGTGCATGTCTGTGTGTATACCCATACTACACAAGTATGAATAAGTCGTTCTTGATCTTTTCGTTGGTAGCTGTGCGCAAACATGCACATGTTCTAGCAGAGGTGCGCACACAGCGTGCAAAAATGTTAACAAACTGAACACTCGTGCTCTTCTTAAGCCGCTGTGTCTGATCAGACCATGGTTGGTGCACCATGTTACATGCTGCAAAAGTCTGTTGCAACGTGTGGGAACACTTGTATCTTGCTAGGAACACAATCATGCAATACACATCGTAGGATCGTCCATTTCGCTGCTCATTCACGGTATTCCCGAAAGCCTGCCACCTCATAGCATGGTGTGGTAAAAGTAGTGCAAGACGCAAAGGTCTCCGTGCAAGAAGCCCAAATAATTTTGGTGCTGGGAGTGCACGGTGCCCATTGCTGTGGCAACCGACGTCTCAGACAGCTTCGGGGGCGCCTCTGCAAAAAGTGTTTGAAGCCAGAAGGCCTCTGAGGCCCCATGCAGGCGCATTTGCACAGGGCTCGTGAGGCTCGTGCATGTTGTTTCTTTATGCATGGCAATGGTAAGATCCGTGAATGTGTACATAGGTATGCACATGCGGGCACACGGAGCCTGCTTTGCTTTTTGATTTGCCTTGCCGACCTACCCTCCCCGCTACTTGTTCACGTGCATGCGGACATGTTGATACATCTTTATGCGTGCAGCAAAGCAATGCATGCATAGACATGCATAGACGGGCATGTAAATGCAGATGGGGCCAAAGATCCTCTCTTTGCGCCTCAGGAGCGATGCGAGTCTTCTTCCGGTCATACCTGCTTTGTTTAGCGCTAGGCCCAGCCTTTCTTTGGGCATTTCTGATGCTGCACTGGCTGCGCTGCTCGGTTGAGCAAGTTTGCAGTTGGCCGACTTGTGGAAAGTGGTTGTGAGGTGCCTCGGATGATGGCTTCCTGTGCGAGTGGTCGAGTCATGGTGCACCTTTGCGGGCCTTTCAGGGCACTGGAGGTATGCAGTGTGTCGAGGCCTGGACTCTGTTGCCGCGAATTGGTTGCAAGTTGCCCGCAGTTCAACTCTTTCCTGCCTGCGAGGTCACAGAAGACCTCGTCATTGCAGGCGATAGCGCAGGCTCGCCTCCAGTTGGCTGCACTTTCAGAGTTGGCAGCAGTCGAGGGATGCTGATGTATGGAGTCTAGACTTTCCAAGACTGTTAGAATAGACGCGGGCCACTGAGTCGCTTCCAATGTCCATCGGACAGGACTGATGAGGATGTGGTCGCGGACCTCTGGTGAACATGTGCGGGACGTCGAGGAATCGCTTTGTCGACAAGTGCAGAATGTGAACATGGAAGATCCAAGCAAACTCAGTTTTCTCCGAAGCTGCTGTTCCTTGTGGCAGGTCGCCCAGAGGTATGTGAAAGCCCTGGCGATTTCTGGCGACAGCGTCTTCACAGGCGACTACGCTAACCTGGTACAGCAGTGGAACCTTGCCACCGGTCAGCGCGAGGCACACTCCGAATAATTCTGCTGCACCAAGTGCGCACGTGGAGGTTGATTCCCGTTACTGGAGATGCACCGGCTCAAGAGTTGCGTCTAGACACATATCTAGACCTCTTCAACAAAAAATCTGCGGATTTGCCAAAAACGTTTACGGGCAGCTCCCACCTTGCAGTTACGTAGTACGGTGGGCCGACACAGCTCCCACCTTCTCAGGCAGGATCCGGTATCCGACCAAGATACCCGTTGTCCTTTCCAAAAAACAGCGCGTCAAGGCCACGTGTTCGACCAAAATTCTCGAACTCACAGACCAGTCGCAACGAAGCTGTCAGAGCATTGGTGGCCCAACCTTCACTCGGACACCATATACACAGGGCACAAGTTAGCTTTTTTGTCATGTCTTGAGAGCAACCCCGAGTGATCTAGAGAGAACTGTGTGTTTCACAAGGGGTTTGTGTACAGGGCAGGTGTGGCAGCTGGCATTAAACCGGGTCGTCGTAGAGTGCACTTGGCTGAGCAGCGCGCCGAACCGCTGGCTCTCACGGGCCCCGGCTAATCCCGGCGGATTTTTTCGTAGCCTTACTTGCAACTTCAGAGGCCGGGAGTGAACTGCTCAGTCTGCAGTCGGTTAGTAGGGCCACGTGCAAGACGCTCCTCCCAGCCAAATGTGTGTTTTCCTACTCACACTCTTGGCGTGTAGGGACACGAGTGAGCTTTGTGTACTTTAGGACACCTGGCTTTGGCTTGCTTTCGCACGATTTGGCTGCTTTCTGGGCTTGGCGGGACTTGGCGTGGTTCATGCACTTGAAGTTAGCCGTGCCACGTCTCAGCAAAGTGATTCTTTTCAGGATCTTGTCATATTAGAACCTGCATGAGCTTCTGCTCTCAGAGAGATGAGGGTTGAGGGTACGAGAGCAGTGGCACTTGTCAGTGCCACTTGCGAGGCCTTGACAGCCCCAAGGCCCCGAAGTCAAGAGTGTCTTCATGTTGTCAGCACACCCACCCAGACCATCTTCAGGGTCCCAATGGAAGTCACTGGTCTGGCTTGTTCTCGTGTTTATGAGTCTTCTCAGCCTCATTCTCGTTTGAACAAGCAATTCGAGCGGCAGGCAGTCTTCACAGGACACAAGGCGGGCATCGTGTCGCTGGCGGTTTCAGGCACGCTCCGAAGAACGAAGCGTAACACTCAACCGTTCCGCCTGTTTGCTTTGCTGCGCTGGTTTGTGCTCTTGAGACCTATTCCAGGTGACTACATTGTATCTGGTGGTGGGGATGGTGCAGTTCTGCTCTTCGATCGGAGAACAGCCAAGGTGTGGGATCTTGGAGGGTTTTATGTTGCTGCTGGGCTTCCATTTGCCTTGCCAGCGACGAGGCTATCAACGACGAGAGCTCTGAGGTAACTGCAGAGCCTGTACCAAGTCTGCAAGAAGAGCGGCTCAGTCAGTGGCGTGTGATCCGCAAGCCGGTTAAGCAGGCAGCACTGCTCTACAAGGCCAGGCGAAAGCATCCTGGAGGGTCCCTGGGTCCCAACGTGAATTCCGGGATATTTTCAGCAAAGCCACTGTTTCCACTTTGACAGCGCTCTCCGATACCTTGTCTTTTGTCGGCTGAGGGGGAAGGTGGCTTGTTTCACGCAGGCTTGGAAAATATCCAGCCACTTCTCGCGTGATAAGTCTTATTCTGTATCATGACTACAGGTAAGCGCATGCGCAGACACCTGCACCCTTAACCATTCGCTGGAAGGTAGTTGTCCAACAGGTGATCCTTGCCGCTTGACCCGTTATGCCATGGCCAACGTGCCAGAGCTCACGGGTGTTTGCGCGATCCGGGTTCTGTCAGCTGTAACAGGAGAATTGATCCTTGAAGCGCTTGTCGACGAGGCAGACTTAATCTCCACACCTAACTTCCGCGATGATCTTCGCCGGTACATCCAGGCCAAGACTGGCATTTCCTCCTTCAGACAGCAGCTGCTCCTTGAAGACAAGATCATCCCGGAGGCATGTTCTTGGGAAAGTCTTGGCCGACCACAAGAAATCCGAGTAACCTTTCAGCAGACCACAGAAGACTTCGGAGATGAACTCCTGGTTGCAGCCGAGATGGGATATACCAAGAGAGTCCAACAAATCCTTGAAAGCTTTCAAAACCCGGATTGCGTCAGTCCCGATGAAGCCAAAGAATCTGCAGTCTTCAAGGCTTGCAAGCGGGGCCACCTCGAGGCATTGGAATTACTTCTTAGGGCCGGTGCTGACTTGACCCACCCGGCAAGCGACGGAAAGACACCTCTGCTGATCGCAGCGGAGCATGGACAGCTAGCCCTGGTTCGGAGGCTAGTGGAGGCAGGGGCTCATACTGACTTGGACAAGGAAACGCAACGTGGCCACACCCCTTTGATTATGGCCATTTTGAACGGCCATTTGGCTATCACCCGCTACTTAATTGAGGCTCGTGCTGACAAAGAAAAGGCTTTCAAAGACAACGATCCCCCACTCTTGCTTGCAGTCGACGGTGCGCCAGCCGGAGGGCGGCAGGAGGCCATCCGGTGCTTGCTCGATGCCGGCGCCAACATGGAGAGGATGAACTCTCGCGGGATGTTTCCACTTCTCATGGCAGCCCATGAAGGGCAAGTTGACATTGTCTGCCAGCTGCTAGAAGCTGAGGCCAATGTGAATCAGACAGGGTCGGATGGGCTGACGGCTTTGCTGGCTGCAGTCGCGGAGGGCCACGTGGACGTCCTAAAGTGCCTACTCAAGGCCCGGGCCAACCCATGTACGCCTTTGAAGAACGGCAGCACGCCCTGGTCGATTGCCAACTCCATGAAGTATCACCGGCGCCGTGAGATGGAAGCGTGTGTCAACCACGCAGAGATCCTCCAATGTTTGCGGAATGCCGGAGCGCAGGACGAGCTTGAGCAGGGCTGAAAAAAGCGATGCACGGCACGTTCTGGATTCTCACTCTTTGTGGAGCCACTTCCCGTACTCCGGAGGCAAATGGGTTCGTCTGCAGCGTTGTGCTCACTGATGATCGGTTGCTGCTGCCGGACAGGGATGAGCACAAGGCCATGCAGTGTCTGCAGTGACGAAGTGCTGAACCGAAGTTGCCTGCCAGGCAGTGAGCATTCGCCTCTTTACGCACACGGGTGACCTCGTCCCGGAGAACATTCGAGACACGAGGCCCTGCATCGGAGGGTGAAGCAGCTTTTCATTGATAGTTCTAGTTCTAGTCTGCCCTATCAGGACCTACAAATGCGGAATGCCGGTGTGGCAAGTTGCGTCTCTTGGAATGTTCATCTATGGGCTTTGTCGTGACTTCACCGTGCCTCGGCACTGGTCAAAGGCTAGCGGTCAGCGCCCTTGCAGTTGGAGGGCCTGACTGGTGCTACACTGCTACACCTTTGTTAACCCCTGCTTCACGGGGTCCCAAGCAAGGCCGCAAGGCCCTTAGCTTCCCAAAAGGTGGCACCTCCGGAGCCTCCGAGGTGAAGAAGTTTGCGGCAGGATCGCGGCAGCTTCTGCAGACAATCAGTGTGAAGGCCATCTCGAAGGAGGCGAAGAACCCCTACGCCATGAAGGTGACCCCAGAGAGGCAGCTGGGCAGCACGTGATGCCTGGCGATGGCGGGGCTCCCAACACTCAGCCAAGGATCTTTGTGGGCTACATCTCCTCTGGCGACTTTCCCGAGAATTGAGACAGCGAGTATTTGTAGGCACCAGGCGAAAAACAAACTGCCGAACACGAATCACTCTTGGCATTGTCCCACATTGTCCGGAGATTTCAGCTAGGTTACGATCCGACTGGAGGTAGGTGCTACCGAACTTATCTGCACCAGAGCATTCGGTTAGGTGTAGCTTGGCCCAGCACGGGCTCTGTCGTAGTGCAAGACTGTCCTACCCGACTCTTGTGTCGCGTGCTGAAGTTGCTAAAGTTAAATAGTTATCTTGCAAGTGTCGGAGGCTGAATAATGGATGCCCACCACAGCTGAAGGTGAGATTGGCATATTCTCGACAGAAGATGGCCGGAGGCAAATGGAGAAAGCCTTCGTCGGACACCAAGGCACATCTGTTGACCGTTTCCAGTTGTCTGTGGCACTTCAACGCTTGCATAGGGTGTGTGTGTGTGTACACTGTGCCCCAACAAGACCAGTCTACTTGCAGCGGAGGCACAGTGAACAGCTTCTGCCTTATCTGAGAAGCCGCTTTCACAGCGACTGTTGCAGTTGCTCTTATGGCATTGTAGCTGGTAGGCACCAGCCTGGCGCTCCCAAGGAGCCTGTGAGACTGCCCAGCTGCGCAGCGGGCAGCGAGTTTTCCGCTTCTCTGAAGATGTGCATTTCGCACAAACGGAGGTGTCGAGGGATACTGTAGATGCTACTGCTACTCTCATCTTCAGCTCAACCAGGCATACCGACAAAAAGCAAGAAACTGCTTGCTGTGTACTTCGAAGGTTGTTCAGCTCGACATGACGTGTCCATAGCTGTGTCATGAAACTTCAAAGTCGCGATCGACAACGAGGCAACCGGCACCATGTCCACGGGTCCTATCCACTCTGGGTTGCTTCCCTGCCATGGTGTCGCTCGCTGAGTATGCTGGGCTGCGTATTTTCACGGCGGGTGCTGGATTGGGTGTCGTGCTCGCTTTCGCCTTAGAAAGGTTCCGACGACGCTACGCCCGGAAGCGAGAAGCTCCGATGGTGTTCGAGACATGTGTCGTCCACAGACTGACCTCGAATGAGGGGCTGAAGTATAAGCTGATCGTCTCGCTACCACTGCAATACCACACGGCTGCCTCGCAGACACACTATCCTGTAGTTTATGCTTTCGACGCGGAACCGTACCTTTTCCCACTACTGGCTACTGCCGCACGTACGGAGCATTTTTTCAAGAGAACAACTTGGTACCCTGACCTAATTGTCGTTGGTATCGTCGCCGACATCGAGGAAGACTTCTGCAATCATCACAGCTCGATCAATGTCAGAGGCCTGTGGGATGCTTTGCGTCCGACTCGTGCGAGGGATTACCTGCCGACCGCTGCCGAGAGTCCCTGGGGTGCCCCAGGGGCTGTTTCCTTAAAGGAGATCTCAGGCCATGCCACGACCTTTGTCCGCTTCCTTGCCTCGAAGATCGTTCCCTTCGTTGACACTACCTACCGCACTCTGCAGCAACGTGCTTTGATCGGCAAATCTTTCGGAGGGAGCGGCGTGGCCCACGCCTTGCTGGATGATGTCTGTTCGACGCTGTTCCAGTATTTCCTTCTGGGTTCGCCATCTCTGGCATGGGATGACAAGGCCTTCTTTCGCCTGGAGGAAGAGACCTGCAAGTCCAGGGCACCTTTAGCCGTACGTGTCTATGCCTCCTGTGGCTCGAAGGAAGAGGCACAGATGCAGACTCTCAGCGACTTCAAGAGTGTTCTGGAAAGCCGAGGGTATTCCAACCTCTCCGTCACGTTGGAAGTTGTGGATGGAGGGGACCATGGATCGCTGTCATACCCCTTCGCCTGTAGAGCCATGCGCTGGCTTCGGGATGAGATGTACAGTCTCCAGAAGCAGGAATCTTGAAAATTCAGTTTCGGTGACTCGGGTGCGATCCTGTAAGCCGCCATTGATTTCGACATCTGTGGTAATCAGGTATAGCCTGGTCAGGTGCTCACAACCTGGAGTAACACATTGGAGAGGACAAGTCTCTTCGGCTCATCATCGACCTTTGAAGGGAGATGGACAGGAAGAGAGAGCGTAGCCGTGTTTGATGGATGCATCGTTGCTGGAGCGCGCAGCAGCTGTCGGAAGCGCAGAGGCCTTTGCAGTTCTACTGCTGTGCGCGCACTTTTGAGATCGATTTTTAAGGGAGTAAGAGGGGACGTAGAAATCGGGAGTGAGGAGCTAATTAGTCCTGGCACTGGGTCCTGCACTCATTCTGCTTCAACGAAAATGGCAGATTGTTCAACAGAAACAGGCCGCTCGCTTTGCCAAGATGCCCTCACCTTCAACCGGACTGACTATTACACAACTAATTGATCTACCAGGCAAGACAATTTCTAGCCAAGATCCTCCGATCTAAGCTACTCCTGACCTAGCCTACACCCGAGCAGTATTTGACCCGGCCTAACACAACCGAGGCTAGCCGAACCCCGATGGTATTCTAACCTGATCCCAATCTAACCCCGACCTTACCCAACCTAACTTGGGCCAAGCGTGCAGTAACCCTCCGACCGTGACCTGACACAGCCTTATCCCAACCCGGCTGGGAGACGCTTGATCGGTTGAGGTGAATTGCCGAAGGCTGGTGTGGGGTAGCATGGGCTCGGCGTGAAGTTCGGGCTGGTTCAGTTCCTTACGTCCTGAGTTTGTTGGATGCGATTCGGAAACAATGCCAAGTCTAGCGTGCATCTCCGGCTTGCTCCTTCTTTCCTCAACGTTCTGTCCAGCACTTCGAACAGCTGGAAAAGTTCTTGATGCGCGCGTCCTTTCATTCGTTTCCACAATGGGCATGTACATCCTTCTCGAGATCATGCCTCTCTGTTCAGACATGTGGTTCGGACGGTCTTGTCCTGTTACCAGCGCGCCAGGGAAGCAACAGTGGGCTTTTTTCGGCACTTTCGTCGGGGCATTTATCTGCAGGAACTAGATACAGTCGATTTTGTGCCCTGAACTTAATGCCGCGGTTATAGGAGATTGATTTAGGACGTTGTAGACGGGTGAGCCCGCAAGAAGCGGGTCGGGCGGAGTGGGGGGTTGGCTGGGTTAGGTCGGGTGAAAATCGGGATCAGATCAGATTTTGGGTTGGGTCGGGTTTAGGCGAGATCGGGTTACATGAGGTTGGCTGAGGCTCGGGTGTAGCTTAGGTCGGGGTTAGGTTGGCGGTGCGGTCAGGTTGGGAGCGGGCAAGGCGGCGGTGAGGTCTCTTGGTTGGGGCGGGGTTTGGTTTGGTTCTGTTCGGTTAGGTTGGGTTCGTTTAGGAAAGGTTAGGGTCAAAGCGAGGTTGGGCCGACTGAGTGGTTGGATGATCCAGTGTTTTGGTTAAGCAATCGGGCTTTCTTGGTTATGGTTGCCTAGTCTGCTGTTTTGGTTGCAAGTTGAAATCTTGGTGGAGGAAGCGGTCTTTTTGATTGAGTAATCTGTGCTTTTGGTTGTGCAATTTGTGTTACCCACTCACTTCGAGGCACAGTATGCCCTGGGCGCCGCGTTGCTCACAGGTTCCAATGGAGAGCAGGAGCCCGGCCAGACCTGAGCCCTTGGAGTCCGCTTGCCGATGTTTTGGAAGGACCTGCCCCGAGCAGCGAGCCTCTTCCGTGCGGCTGCCTTGCATGGCCATCCGGGGGCCCAGTGCAACCTCGGTGCGATGTGTGCCCAGGCCAGACGGGGGATAAGTGCGGGTCTCTTTCCAGCTGGCTTCTGCCAAACCTGCCACCAGGGCCTCGGCACACCGCAGGACAGCGCAGAGGCCAAGAGCTGGTACGAATCCGAGCTGCAGCTATTTCCGAGAAGGGGCGTGTCCAGCAAGGCCTTAAAGGAACAAGCCCGAGCTGCTCACTGTTTCCATGCCGAGGAGAAGTCTGCTGCACAGGGAAACCTGGATGCACAGTTCAATCTCGCCGTGCTGCATCTGACAGGCGGGTTTCGTCATGAGTTCCATGCACCCAGCAGACACATCAGTCGCCTGCTTTTGGACGAGGACCCTCGACGGACGCGCAAAGGGCCCGCTCTTTAGCCGCAGAAGCAGCTGCACGTGGCCACGAAAAGGTGCCATGGGCATGTAGCGCACCTCATGCATCAATTGCACGACATGAGATTGTTGAATCGTGCATAGGTGTTGCATGCAGGTGCTCGTGTACTGTCGCGGCTTTCTTGGACCGAGATAGCCTGCTTGCAGCCAGGCGAAGGCCTTGCTTGAGAAGTTGGGAACAGTCCCAGAAGCCGAGGTCTGCCGGGTCGTCTGCATTCTTCAGTTTGCCTGCAAGACTGGGGTTCCCTTTTCATATCTTTTCATTACGTAGTTAGTCGTAAGCATTTTGTCACAGCTTGGCGGATAGGCCGGTCACCATTCGTGCTGGCCGCCTTGCCAGGGCGTGGCAGTGGACGTGTCATCGCCAACGAAGCGGTTGACAGCCGCGCTGTTGGAAACGAAGACTTTGCTGCAGGCATTGCAGGCATGCTGGGCAAGGCCGGCTCGTTGAGCAGAGACGGCCCTGTGCAGGGGACGCTCTGCCCCGAGCCACGGGCAGAAGCCTTCCTGCAGGATCTCCTTAATCAGCTGGAGGCCCGCTCTGGCTCTCGCCGGTCGCGCTAAATGCGGTCATGCCGCCCGCCTGTCCGAGGAGCTGCGAAGGGAGTTGCAGCACTCCAAGGATGCGGGTCCTCCGTTTTCTGCGGAGAGCTGTTTGGACGCCCCATCCCGTCCGGGCCTGGCCCGGACCCAGGAGGATGCGGACACAGTGAGGAGTGGGCTCCACGCAGAGATCGTAGATTGAAAAACGGATGCCAGACACCTCGATTTGCGGTTCGTCAGGTTGCCTTTCGTCGAAATCGAAGTCGGGCACATTTGACACTGTGCTTTGGGTTGGTAAGTTGCCGCACCACCGACGGCTGACATCAGCATTTGTCCAGGGTAGCAGAAGCTGTAGAATGGCTCATCGACGCATCGATCATGGCCTCCTCCAGCAACGACAGGATCTTGATGTTCCACGAAATCTCTTGCAAGAACGGGACGTCTCCACCCCCTTATCTGCTTTCCTTACCGCATGTGCCGAGCGCATGGCCGGGCGAACACCGAAGGACCTTTCGCCGGAAGCAGCTCACCTAGTTCACAAGGTGCCTGTTCACTGACCTCAGCTGTGTACGCTGCAGCGGCGCCTCTGTACGCAGCTCCCGTGCGGTGCACCGAGGAGCGGCGAACGCCGAGAAGTGCAAGAGGAGAAAGAGGAGAGGCGAATAGGCCATTTCCAGCCGTCTGACGCATTGCACGTTATCGTCATCCCCGAGCAGCTTCCCAGGCGCCCACCCTTCTTGCCCTTCGTTTCCGTGCCTTGACTCAAGAGGGGCCGAAGGAAGGGAATTTGTTGAAAAGGCTTGGGCTAGGGGCTGTCACCAGTGATCATGTCTTCATCTCAGAGGGCCCACATTGCCAAGGTGGCGGTCCGCATCAGGCTGGCGCAATCAAGGGACTCCGAGTTTCTGCAGGTTTACATTGCCAAGAAAGCCTTCCGGGGGGGTGATATTGGCTATCTGCCAGGCCCAACCTTTCTCAAGAGCCAGTTGCTCTTTGGGCCAAGTCCTCTCCGAGCTCCCAGCGTGTCTGCTGTCATCGTGGATTCTTGCTGGAGGACGGGAAAGCTAGAGTTCGGGCTCTTCTGTCCAACAGGGGAGTTGTTGGTTTTAAGAGGCCTTTCGAGGCGCAGGGCTTGATTGGTTCTTGTCTTTCATGCGAGGAGTACGAATTCTCCCGTGTTTTCGGGCCGGAAGATGACAATCGGACCGTCTTTGATCAGATCCAAGATGCTTGCCTGCAGGGCAGTGATGGATGCTTTCAGGTACATCATGAACCCACGGCATGCAGAACAATGCCTAGACCGCCTAGAACCCACGACGTGCCGGGTGGCGCGTAGCTCATTACCCTAATTCTGATCAGGGCCCCACGCTGACTGCCAGCGTCTTCCAGGGTGTGAACGAAACGCTCTTCGCTTACGGCCAGTGGCGGCCCTCAGACTTATGATCCAGCCATGAGCCCCATGCGCTGACAGGGATGTGTCAATGCAGACTCGTCGCATCAGGACCGGCAGCGGGAAGACGCATACCATCTTCGGCAGCATCTTGGCAGTTCCACAGATGCTACGACTCTTGAATGTCTCGTCATTGATGTTTGTTTGGTTCCCATTTCGAGGCCGCAGCGAACCTGGGCTCCTGGAGCTCTTTGTCCGCCGCTTCTTCGACGCGGCGCCAGCCAAAGCCGCACTTTTCGCAGGCTGTGGCTCGACATTGGAAGAGGTGCAGAACGCCTGGAAGATCGTGTAGCTTTGAGGCCCGCAACTAGCTAATCTTCCCTTCGCACTGGCATAACCTGCTCTCCAAGCCAAGGCTATGAGGTCTTGGGTGACTCGCTGACTGACCTGGTGGACCCTCGAATTGTATCTGTCGCTCGTGACTGTGATTCAACCACTGCGATGCATTCCGGCATCTCGAAGTACAAAGCCCCAGATGGTGCTGCCCCAGCATGTGTTGTGCCCGAGGACTCGCGACGATTCCTCGCTGAAGGCCGGGAAGCAAGTGCTCGGGTTCCGCACTCTTGGAGAGTCAAGCAGCCGCCAAAGGCTCTGTGAGTATCGTGTCCAGTAACTGTTTGGCCGCGGTGTTGCACCGTGACTGTCGCTTGGTGATAATGGCTTGGCAGGAAGCCTGCATCACGAGGACATCGTGCACGATGAGCTTTTTGCTAAAACACAGCGTTGCAGCTATCAGACACTCGGCATCATGTTGTCGCGACCTTTGCATTCATAAGGAGGCCATGGCTGCTGAACTACCACTCAGGATTGTGCGCGTCCGCACGGCAGAGATGTGTCTCAGTCTGCTGAACAACGCGAGATGGAATCGCACATCAGGACGGGCTTGGTCGTGGCAGACTGAACCCAATAAGCACAAGTTTGCGCACGATGTAAGAGTCTCGGGACTGAGAGGCGTTTCCTCTTTCAACGAGGACTCTTCCAGGCGCTGGGCTTTGTAGCGAAATCCTGTGATTCTTTAAGTCCTGTTTGAGCACTTGGATCCTCAGTGTCAGCCAGGGGGACAGACCGTCGTTGAGTGCCTTCTTAAGGGTGTTTGCAGACAAGAAAGCTAGGTCGGAGGAAGATACATCTACTGCAAGGACCATGGATGGATCGGTAGGTCGGTCGACACGCAAACAGGTGGATATGTGTGTTGATAGATGTACATGTGTAGTTGTTTATTTTCTGCAGTTTTTTTACTCGGCGGAATGTCATTGCTCGTTTGCTCAGTTGACTTGAACTCAATCCTCAAACTGACTGCTTCAGTGCTGCTGGAAGAGCAGACGTATTCCGGTTTCAGCCCTCCGTCCTTGCCTGCCTGCTGAACGGTGCCTTTCTATCTCGCACATTCTCCCATGCTACCAGCGGTTTTCTGGGTTAAACTGTAGAGAGGCCTCTCTCCCTGTCTTCTCGTTTTTTAATCAAGCTTGATCTTTCTCACACACACAAGCATCCTTACTAGCACATTGACGCTGTTCGTCGTAGCGTGTGGACTTGTTAACCTCAGTAATTCAATGAGCCCGCATCTATCTTTGGCGATCGAGGTCTCATGCCATTGTACACCTGTTCGTTCAGCCACTGTGCTGCAAAGGCAAATCAAGACTTGTCGGCTGCAGGCGAAGTAGAGGAATCCAAGAGACGAACATGCACAGTCGTGTAAGGAACCCTGGCTCCGATGGATGTGCCAGCATCGGCACTCTGACCCTCGTCGACCTGGCAGGGACAGAGAAGGACTGGAGCGACTTGACTTGTTCGACTTTCTTTCACTTTAGGTTTGCGATGATTTGGCTGGAGCAGAGCAGGAGCACGAGAATCCCTCAGAGAAGGGCCGAAAGTGCGCGCGGCTGCTGAACACCTCCCTGTCTTCTTTGACGCCTTCCTGAAGTTGGGCTTCGGATGTCTTGGCACTGCATAATGCTAGGGTTGCCTTGCATTCTAGCATGGGCATTTGTAGATGCCAGGCCTGTATCGAGTTCGTGCAGTCGAGGCAGGTATCGGAGGCCGTGCTGGAATTCATACCAGCTGAGGAATCGGCTTCTCAGGAAGCTACAAACTGGGAGTCTTGGGGAATCGGAACGACGGCTGCCCGGATGCACAGGGAGGTCGGGCTTCTGGCCCGATGAAAGTTCGCGCAGATGCAGGCATCGCCGTTGCCGTTGCTGAGGCAGAGTGTTCTCAACAAGTGCTTGTGGGAGTACTTACGCCCGGGCTGTGGGATCGCGCTGGTCTTCTGTGCAAGTCCGTTGCAGCCTCCTCAGGACATGATTGGCCGGAAGGCTTAGCAGCATCTGCTTGTTTGTTGTATCTGGAATGCTCAAGAGTGATCCCCAGCAAAGGCTGCAGCATCGAGCTGCCACACTGTCGACCCTGGCAATGGCGACAGCTACTTGGAAGGGAGGAATTACGAGAACAACCCTGCACCTCGCGAAGAAGGGAGAGTCGGGACGAGAGAACAACAAGTTGGCCTGTCCACCTGAACTGCTTCATTACTCGTTTACTTCTTGCGCGTTCAATGTCTGGAGCAGTGTCTTAACATCGGATGGATGCTGCAAAAACCTGCAGATGAGAGTCGCATCGTCCGTCGCAGTCCGAGGACAGCAAGCTCATCCAGAGTCAGCGAAAGTCACAGTACGTGAACATGCCCAGCCCACGGCAGTCCGCCCGAGCCCAGGCCATCATTTAATACCATCTCTGCGAGGATTTCTGCAGCGAGATCTCTTCCTTCGGTATCCTTTCAGAAGTTGCAGCTCACGTCCTGCCTACCTTGCACTGAGATGTGTTTTGGTTGATCAATTTCTAAAACCACGTGCAAAACAGTCCCTGCGTGGCAGGTTTGACAGGTCCTGAGCCTTCCCTCCCAGCCACATGCTGCCCCAAGCATTTTGTCTCGTGCTTGCTGTAACGCCCACGCAGGCTTCTTCGCTTTCACCTGCCGCAGCCGTGGCTCCTGCAGGTCCGGGCATCCGGCTGTTTCGGAAGTGACGGGTTAAGTTGCAGCTACAGCCTGCGGCAAGAGGCTGGCAACTTCCCTGCTCCCAGCTGCAGGCTACAGAAGCGAGATTTGGAGAGACTTGACTCCCTGTCCAGACTGTCGAACCGGGCCGACTCCGCCGACTCCTCGGGGCGAGACGCCCAGGCACAGGGCGGGCAAGACCCTTTTACGTTTCGCACAGGTGTGCAGAATCAATGACCGCCAAAGCTCACTTGGCATTTTCACATCGCCTTGTCGCCCGCTCCTCAGGCGTCCAGCCGGTATGGCACGAATGGCCGGGCAGGCCGTTTGGGTGTTGTTGGCGCCTTTGTGGTCCATCAACTCAGGATGTCCAGTTCCACGTGTGTCTTGAATAATAGCACATTGCAGACCGAACATGGGCAAATTGTTTGGAGTCGCTGAAGGCACCAAGCTGTAGGAGCTGATTGCCTGGTTAGTTTGGAGATGTGCATGTAAGTCCAGGCCAAACCTCTATTTGTTGGGTAGGTGATGCTTCACATCTGGACAGGAATCCTCGCGCCGGGAAAGAAGCAGCAGTCTGGACTTCTTCTTTGGGTTTGCGCAAAGCTTCAATCAAGTAGTACCTGCTGTCTCTAGACAGGTACAGGGTAGAATTTGCAATCTCGGTGTTCTTTTGCCACGGAGGCCGGCTGAGGCTTTCGGGATTGCAGCTGTGCGGGAACAGGACGGCCCGTCTGATGAGCTGCTCGCCGAAAACGAGAAGCTGCGAAGGATATTGCTTGCCCGAGCAGTTTGCTGTCAAGGGTTGTCCGCAAAGCTTGAACCAGGAAACAAACAATACATACAACCATCAAGGAATCAAGGAACTCACCAAGACATCATAAGCGGAAAGGGGCACACATCTGCATGTTGGTTCGTGCTATGATGTTTGTTGAGTCATGGTCAAACGATTCTTCCCCCCTAGTTTGGCCCAAGTCCTGTGGCTACAGACCAGGGCAGGGCGCATGGGTGCAAGCTCCAGTTGCTGTCAGAGCGACGAGCAGCAAGTTCAGGTTCAGGTGATATCTACTCATACTGGCAATGGACTGGAAGTCCAGTTCGCGGAGCAGTCGGATGTGCAGGACGTGCAGAGCACTCCGGACCCTCGCAGCATGAGCAGAGCGAGGCGTAGTCTTCTCCTGAAGACAGCGTTCTTTATCAACGACGAGCTGCTCCGTGGCATTTCCATGAGGGAGTCTTTGCGCAATGCAGGAAGCCTGTGGCGCATTTCTCCTTCCGATTTGCAACAGAAAGACAAGGCTGCTTTAAGGCAATGTTCAGCTCCGGTGAAGGGCTTTGACATATTTCTATCACACACTTGGCGCACACACGGTTTCTGGAAATACTTGTCTCTCTCCTTTCACTACGGCTGGATGCACTGCATGATTGGATGGCTGGTCACGACTATGACAGTCGAGTTTCTCTTCTTCCTTGACATTCTACCATCGTTCTGGCAGACTGAGGCTGGATCTTTTTCTTGTCATCTTGTCTGCACCCGAGTCCGTGCGAAAGCGAGCTCAGGTCCATTTCCAGGACATAACGGCAACCTACCCTTTCGGGGGTTGGGCCTTGTGTCTTGGAAACCTCGTTTCGCTTACAGCCTTCTTCTTGGCACCCTACTTGCCCGACTTTCGCAGAGCGCAGACCTGTTTTTTGGACGTTGCCAGCAACCCAGCAAGCTGTGCACAGCTAACTTATCAGGATGTTTCAAGCTTGTCTGATTCCCGTGCATAGTTTTACTTACACGTCTTGTAAACGTCCAAGCTCCGAAGAGCAAAGCTTTGAGCCAGGTATAGATCAGGTCGACCCGGAGATTATGGAGCAAGGCGTCTACGGGTTGGGTGCTTTTCTGAAAGCCTCCGCAGAGCTGCGAATACTCTGGTCGGATCCTTGGTAGGCTGCTGCAAGGCTTATCCGTTTTGCCCAGGGCTCTTCACAGACACAGTCTGGTCACCGGTTAATCACCGTGTGTTGCTTTCTCTGTTGTCTGTTTTCAAAGGGTTGATGTTCTCGCAGGTCTAGTTTCGGATTGATTCCCAGCTTCGTCCCAGAGCTTAGATGGGGAAGTGGGGACTTGTTGCTGGCAGAGCTGGATTGTTGCTGAACTCAGGAACCATATCTGTCGCGGTGCTTGGAAAGCAAAAGTACGATTTTGCTAAAGGGTAGTCCAAAGGTAGTAAGCTGCCGTCAGATTAGATGAGGATCTTGTGGTCTCGACGTTTCGTGGCCGGAAGTGCAGGTTGTGGTGTGTGTTCGAGGTGGCCGCCTATCGAACTGCAAACCCAACGGGCAAGATCACTCTTGCACCACTTTTTGTGGAGGCCACAGTGGCTGCCCTGTGGACGGGCGGCTGCCTTGTTCCACTATTGTACCTTCTCGCGATGAGAGTGGGCATGACACTTAACTATGCCCTGCTCCTGGCTTTGGTGCCTCTCTTCTTGGGTATACACTTCCTTCGTGCCAGCTTCCGGGTCAAGCGCAGGCTTTTGGAGGAGCCCGAGCAGGGGAGCATAAAGACGAGATCAGACAGGCCCAGTCATGAAGAAAGGATATGAGGTTGAAGAGCAGGCTGTCAAATTTAATGTAGCGCAAGTTTGTCGCAAGATCCGTGATTGAAGAATCTTGCAGCTTCCGGTGGGAGCTGCTGTGACCCCACGAGGGCTCTGTCCCGGCATGGAAGTGTATAGCATAGCTACAAAGCACTGCCGCATCCAAGCTAGCAATATCAACCAGGAAGTCACAACATGCAGGCAGAATGATGCGGTTTGCATACGCAAAACTGGCTCACTGTGTGGCTGACAGAAGTACCAGGTTTTGAAGCAGGTTGTCCAAGTCCCTGCGGTTTCGCATGGCGGCACGAGCAAGGGCCGATCCACTACATGCGATTAGCATGTCAAATCCGAATTGCTTTCTTTCTGCATGGCAGTGTCACGTCTGGTCCGACTGTACCAGGTCATCAAGTTGGCCAACTTCGTGTTGGTTGTGTCGCGACCAGCTAGAGCCCACACCGAATTATCCAGAGCCCGAGCAGGCCGTACAAAAAAGTCAAGCATATAGTCACAGCTGGGGAATGCTCTCGATCACTACTGCCCTTTTACTGACGGAGCGGTTCACGGTATCCAAGCAGCCAACAGCAGCGGGCGACAAACACAGACAGACACACTCGTGCAATCCTCCCTCTGGACCGTCTTAGCATACATGATAGCAGTCTTTCCAACACTGAGGAGTAGGATCTGAAGAGGATTTTGGCTTAGCCTCTTGCCATAGTCACTTGCAGAACACTTGCAAAAAGACTGGCAGGTACGCTGGGTTGATCAGA
>CAJNJA010005102.1:0-18004 GCA_905231915.1 Symbiodinium necroappetens
TCCTCCCCATCCAAATACCCACGAAAAAGGGTGGATCTTTGGGGGGGATACCTTATATATATATATACACACACACATAGATATAATACCTACAAACATACATATGTAGCTATCCAATATTCACTGGAAAAATATGTTTTGGAAATACTGTACAAGCAAGGTTGGGACAACCTTCGGCCGAGTGGAAGGGTTTTTGTGAGGGAGATGCTGGAACCCCAGAGGGACAAAACACACTAAACGGCCGAGGGTTGGTGGTTTAGGATTTAGGTTTTAGGGTTTGGGGTTCAGGTTTGCGGGTTGGAATTTAGGGCGTAGGATTTAGGGTTTAGGTTTTAGGGTTCACCACCACCAGCGCTCCTGCATGTTGGCGGCCGAGAATTTGGAACTGGCCTTGCTGGCATCGAGACAACATTGCTATGACAGTAGGGCATAGAACCCTTTTTGCACAGACTCGTACATGCCCGGCATAGAACCCCAAACTCCTTAAACCCTAAATCCCAAAACCGACACCGATTCGGGGTTCACGAGCTCGAGCAAGAGAAGTTAGGGCTACTCGTGGTTCGAGTTGCTCGGGAACATGATTTGGCTGACTTCTGAACCCCTCCTAAAAGCTGAACTTTTCGCATCCTTACTCTGGTTCCTATAGTAACCCAACAGCTAACGTCCGAAGAGCCAGAAGAACGCCAAAATGAGATTGCTCTAACTTGCACAATTTTAAAGCTCGCGGATTGGCGGTGTTGCATTTCAAGATTTCGGATTGTAGGCTTCGGGGTGGCGGGCTCAGCGATGCCCCAAACTCTCTCTCTTGCTTTCGCCCTTTAAACCATAGCCTTGTGCCCTAAAGCCTAAACCCTCTTGCATCCCGGCCTCCTGAAGAAACCCCTAAACCCTAAATCCACCAGCCGAACCTACAACTGAGGAAAGCGAAGCGATTTGGCGAGCACATGAGCCTCCGAAATCATCTGGCCACACCCCTCACTAGAGGCTCAGAAGATTTACAACTCTGTCACAGAGGTGGGTTTACTAGTAGTATCGCAAGACATGCAAGTATCCTAAACCCTAAACCCATACCCTAGACCCTAAACCCTATATAAACCCTAAACCCGAATTCCACATGGTAGGCCCCCTGATCCGATCAACGGCCTTCGACGCACCACAGAGCTGGGCTTCCCGGCAAGGAGAAGGCTGCAGACCTGGCAGGGCCCCATTGAGCTGGGAACTCCGAGGATTCGAGATCCAGGGGTGTTTTTCCCTCCCACATTCTTTAGGGTTTAGGGTTTAGGGGCTTTTAGGGCTTCTTTTGGACACTCACACTCGGACTTGCCAGGGGTTTAGGGTTTCTAAAACGCTAAACCCCAAAAATCCTGGGCTAGATCCCGGAGTGTTGGGGTCTGGACACTGTCCGTTCGCAGGCACGGGATTTATGCTCGCGGTTCCTAGAGCCAAAGCTCCAGGGATAGGTGTGCCAGAAAAAACCAAATTACATGAACCTTTGCTCAGAAACCCCTTAGGAGACCTAGGGGATGCACTCACGAGCAGCACGAGAAAGAACTAGTGGGTTCAGAACGAGTGATGCATACTACAAGGGATGACTTATCTTGTCGAGGATTTTGCAAGTTTGACTGGAGACGTGCTCGAACAAGAGGGCCCTTGCATGACTCGACCACATGAGGCGATGCAATGGTGACGCCAAGACCGCTAGAACATCCTGCAGATCAGCAGAAATGAACACTTGCAGCACCCAGGCGTTGGAATCATAGAGATATACTGAAAGCCAGATTCCCAAGCATCTATGACTTCCTGAAGGTTGCGAAGTGAAGGCATGTAGTCACCCACAACATAGTACTTCCAACCCTGCTCAGGATGAAAAGTATGAAAAGCACAACCAAGATGTGTATACTGAGCATAAATGCACTGTAACCAGTCAACTTATAAAGCAAAAGGTCGCCTGACGGAGGTGTAGGTGTCACGATGCTGGAAACTGAAACTGCCCTGATAACGCTGGCACACCATGTCTGATTTACTGGCCCATGTTCGACGATCCTGAGCCAAGAATTCAAGCTGTTGGACAGTGGGGCTACCCGGGGAAGAGTAGAGAGCCTGAGCAGTCTTGAGCAACCAATTAAAAGACCTGCTCCACTGTGCGCCAATATGCCCGAGACCCTAAACCACCGTGCAAATCTGACGCTTGACAGCCTAAACCGCGGGGCCCTGGCTCTACATCTAAGCGCAAAGAAACGAGCAATGCGCCGGCTTGACTGCCGTGTGGCCGAGACCTCAGCTGAATTGGTGGGTTTAGTGAGATTTAGGGTTTCGACTCTCACTCTCGCACAAGGCCGGCAACGAAGGGTATAGGGTTTCAGGCTTTAGGGGTTAGGGGTTAGGGGTTAGAGAACTTTAACGTGACGGAATCGGCTTGATGGCATTGGTTAGGGTTGTGGAACTCGCAGGGCTCTCGAGCGTGAGGCCTGAGGAGTTCGGCCTCTGAACTCTGCTTAGGGCTTTGCGTTCAGAAGTTTCAGGGTTCAGGGCTTTGGGGCCTGTCCCGACATCCGAAACCCGAAACCCCACTAAACCTAAAAAGCCAAAGCTCTAAAACCCCAAACTGTTCAAACCCTGAACCCCTAGACCTTAAACCCTACTCGGAGAAACATGGGACTTCGTAAGTAGGGTTACTTACTTACTAAGTACCCCAAGTAGGGTGACAAACATATATATGTATACAGATATATATATATATACATATATATATACATATATATATGTGTGTGTGTATGTGTAACAGCAATCACCTTACTCATGCTCTACTTCTAACACTTTAAGTAACACCCCAAACCCCCTAAAGAACCCTAAACCCTTAAAGGATCCCTCAAAGGACCCTAGGAAACCTACTTACTAAGTCCCTAGATCCTTTAAGTAGACCCTATAAACCCTAAACACTTTCTGGGTCTCGAGTAGAAGCCAGAAAGTTGGAACATCATGGCATGGTCCTCATGCTCTCAACCTAAGGTAACGTGTGCGTTTTGGACGGTCTCGGGTTTATGTCTTCGGGTTTCTGCGCTCGCACTCGGACACTTCAGGGGAGGCATGTGGTTCGAGTCGAGGTCTGCTGAGAGTGAAAGCAACATGTGAGACATGAGCCGGGACAACAAGCATTCTAGAAATACACACTATCAAAGAGGCGGCCCACCGCGTCCCACGATCCTAATGCAATCAGAATATCCTAGCTAAGGACCTTGGTCACTACTCCATTAGATCACACTAGGGAGGACGAGGGTTTAGAGGTTTCGAGGTTTAGGAGTGTAGGTTTTCCGGCTTATTTGGGTGAAGGGATGATTCAGACGACTGTTCTTTTTGGAACCCTATCCCTAAAAGAAAATCACATCATAGGCCTAAACCTCAAACCCTTCCACCCTTCCACTTAAGCTTAAGTGAAGGGTCCCTTAACCCCCTACTTCTGAAGCTGAGAAACTCCGACCCCCTGCATGTAAGGATTCCTACGCCGCCTTCTTTCCAGGCTTAAACAACCAGCCATAAACCCTTAACACAGATCGTGCTGCATCTGTGGCCGAGCTATGGGCCTGCAGCTACATGCAACGCCGTCCGCCCTGCATGGTCCTGGCATTCTTGCACTCAACAACATCGCAGACTTGAGAATCACTCGCGGGGTTTACGGATTTAAAGCTTCAGTGGTGTTAAGTGGGGGGTTCGAGTCTGAGCATGCTCAAGGTGTGTAGATGCAAGGGATCATTGGGGTTGAGAGTTTGACATTGAGGCAAAGCAGGCTTCGTTATTTCAAGACGTTTGTTGACAGTGGGGTGGGGGGGGTTGGAGTTTTCAAGTCTTTTAGAGTCCTAAGACGAGTTGAGCGTTTCAGTCGTTGCGAACTTGGGGCTTGGGGAATGAAGGTGCAGGGATGCAATGCTTGAGGGCGTCGAAATTAGGCTTCGTCAATGCTGCAGAAGGACCCTTGAGGATTCGCGATTTGTTCACGGAAACTTTAAAGCTAGACTTTCTTGCAGGGTCCTGGAAGCAGACCTTTCTTCGAGGATCCCTGGCAAGTTCAAATCATGAATTAGTGGATGTCACAGAATGCTCCAAACTGAACACCACAAGCCCAAGAGTCTATCAGCCAAGTTTCAAATTCAATCCACACAGAAGTTACAGTGTTCTAGGGGTCATGGGACTTCAATCATATCCTGTACTGCAGAATCGAAGCTGCAAAGTCAGGCTCTCGGGGATATTCGGTCCCTGGCCCAAAATCCGCAACCGCAAAGCCTCAACTCGGAACTCTGCAAAACCCTAAACCCCAAACCCCTAAACCCTAAACCCAGAGTTTTCAGAGTTCTGGGTCTAAAGGTACTCTTCATTGGCTCTACTATAGTGGGTAGCTACGCAACAGCAGTTTGGGATGAAAGCGCCTCAGCCCTGAATGGGCCAGCCCAAGCCCCACACCTGACTCAACCCTAAACCTCAAACCGTAAGCCCCAAACCCTGGCCCTAACCCGTAAGTTTTGTCTACCCATAGGCTCCATGGTAGTTCCGTTTTGTGGTTCATACTTAGGATCCTATAGGGTAATCCCAAAAAAAGGAACTACAGTGGAGCCTATGGGTAGAGTCTAAGTAATCCCTACATGCTATAACACACACATGCCTGTACATTCGCATCTCGGAACTTCTCAGAGTTGAGAAGAGCCCTTGTCAGCCAGGCTAGGGTTGCAGGTTTTGGGCCTTACAAGTGATTCCGGTTTTTTTTTGAGAGCATACCCCAAAACCCTAAACCCTAAATCCAAAACACTGAATTTGAAGTGGTGTAGGGTTTGACCGGGGTTTTGTTTGGGTTTTGGGCCTATCTGAAGGCATCTTCAAATTAGAGCTCCAGCCGAGGCCCCGAGGTTGAGGGGTTGGGGCTTTCACATAGGGTTTAGGGTTTGGCTTTAGCTTAGCGTTTCAACACTCACAACGTCTGATACAGGCGACCATCTAGGGTTTAGGGGGGTAGGGGTTTAGGGGTTCAGGGTTTCGGGCTTTAGTGTAGGTTTTAGGGTTTAGCTATCGGGTATAGGCGCCGTGCGCCTTAAGGCTGAAGGACCTCAAAGCACCGATGCTCAAATACCAGCATCACGCTCGCCATCCACCTTCAAGACATCATCACCAGATCGAGCTCCAGGGTGAACTCGCTTGCAACTTTGTCTTCACGGCTCCAAACAACTCGTCTATGGGAAACTACCAACACCGCGTGTTTCTGAACTTCTGCTGATCTAGTTGCTGGGGTTCAAGAGTGGGCTAGATTCCGGCTAGATTACAGTTCCCCGAAGTATAACCATTCTTTCTCCGTCCTAGCGATACTGCAAGTACTTGGGTTGTGACGAGGCGTAGCTACGGCTAAATGCCACTGTGGAGATGTGCGTCGGAATTTGTCATTACGTCTCCTTCGGCCCTCGAACATGCAGCATTTTGCTTCCCTTACCGCACACAGAAGTGCTTCGAGTCTGCACAACCGGATATCTCCCTCAGTCAGGACATGCGAAACGCCGTCCAAAATTCCAAGTGCCAAAAATTAAATGCCAACTGCCTCAGAACAGGCATTGATAAAATGCCAACTGTAACAAAAGACAAGACTCTAGGGTGCACGTGGGGAGTTCTGCCTTTACCGAAGCTCGAACACAAAAGTAAACAGGCCGCACAACCAGAACACTAAAAGCAACGCAACGGCGAATCGTTAAACCCAGCCAGCAGCTAAAACCAATCCCAAGCAACCTCACGACATTAAGCTTTGTCAACAACGATGCCTGCGACAAACGTGCCCCCAAACTATAACTTGCAAAGCCGTCTAAAAACTCCCAGCAAGCAAACAAGCAAGCAAGCAAGCAAGCAGGCAAGCAAACAATCAATCAAGCGATCAAAAATACTCGAAGACACACACACACACAAGCAAGCAAGCGGGCGAGCGAGCGAGCAAAGGAAGCAACGAAAAGAAACACATCAACCATAAAAAACCAAAGAAAATACACAATGACTGACAATATCCATAAACGAAGCTGACCCCAGACTCGGCTGAGGCCGCCGCCGGACGACCAGGCTATGCCTGCACAGGAATTGAAAACAAATACGACATGGGCCTTAATAATTCGCATAGGGTTCCCTCAAAGACTTTAAAAGGTTCTATATATGCGGAACATAATGTTTCTTCCAAGGGCTGCCCCCATCCAGCAGCATCCTCTCAACTCAAGTGTAGCCACGCCTCTCCGCAGCAAATATATACTTTACTACCGCAGCACCAAGCAAATTGGTAGCATTGCCTCTCTGCAGACACTCTGCAACATCGAGTTTTCCCCATGACCAACCTGTTTTTCTCTACCTGCGAACCCTCTAACTCTATGTTCTCTGTACACACGGCTTAACATTGGCTTCGCATCGGGGGACAGGGAAGGGTCATCAGGGGATAGAGATTCCGGCAGTCATCCCTGCTGCAGACGTAGAACACTCCTGAGACATAGACTAACACCCGCATTCTAAAGGAAGCCTCCACACGAGTTACCGTACATCACTCAACGGAGGAGTACGGAGGCACTTTCAGGATCCTCGGGCTTAGAAAACAGGTCATGCTCAGTGCTTAGCGTACCTGTATCCCGACTTAGGCTAAGTCACCGCTTTTGAGGCGCTGTGAAATCGAACAATTGAGCTCGGCACCCTTCTGCAGCTGCACCGTGCAACGGTGTGCCACCATCTGCTGACCTGACTGCAGCTTGACAGCCCTCAAGCGTGAAGCCCCACAGCGACCAGGCGGGTTCTCTCAGCATCAGTCGAATGGCAAGGCATTGATCGGGGACAATAAGGTACCTTCTCAAGGAGGCGTTCCATACTCTACTTCTGCAGGTGCACGAATACTGCACCGGGGGCAGGACTGAAATACCTTACCGAGCCGGTTCGACACAAGGTTGCGGTTGACTTGGAGGGCCATGCGAAAAATCCATCTTCACCAACCTCAAACCCTAAACCGCAAGCCCAAAACCCTAAATCCCTAAACCCCTAAACCCTAAAAACCCTAAACCCGAAAACCTAAACCGCAAGCCCCAAGGCTTCTAAGCCTGGGTAGACCAAGCCCGACATGACCCCCGGAGCGCCTCATTGTGGCCAGTGGGCGTCGGCTGGAACCCATCCTTGTTTCCGTGGAGACCAGGGGTTTAGGGTTTAGGGTCCCGGATTAGGGTTTAGGTTTGGGGTTTAGGGTTTAGGGTTATGGTTTAGCGTTTAGGGTTGAGGGTTTAGGGAACCAAAGACATGGAACAAGTCTCCAACCCTACTGCCTCAACTCGAAATCCCAACAGCAACCGAAGCCCCTCGAGTGCACCCAACATCACCCAGAGCCCAGACATTCTGATATCACCCTTGCACACGAACCGCGATATAATTAAAAAGAGCATTTTGTACTTGGGCCCGGAGCCTTTAAGAATTGAAACCCTCCCAAATCACTTCCTCCTGCTATGACAAGGTAGCCCGAATACTCGACATTTTTTCGGGATGCAAGTGCTTGTGCTGTGCAAACTGTTTTTTTGTTCGCGCTCTCTCTCTCTCTCTCTCTCTCTCTCTCTCTCTCTCTCTTGCTGTCTCAGTGAAGGATAGAAAAAAGCTCCGTGCACCGCAGAGCGCGAGCTTGGCAGAAAGCGGACCCCTAAGATTCAACAATTTCTCGCCAGACCGAATCCATAACCAGACTTGGTAGGCTCACCAATGCAGAGTAGCAGACCCACAATCTGAACACGCCATCGCCTCCAAACCCTTGCTTAATCTAATGCTCTCGGCCTCTAATTACACTAGACCCCGAACCTCCTACCGTCTCCTGATCAGTCCTAACCGACATTGACCCCTCTGCTGCCAATGGGTCCGGCTTCGCGGATGATCCAGAATGGCCAGCGTCGTTGACGGCTGGCAGCGTGATCTCTCCAAACGACAAAATCCTCCCTGTTGGTGCAGGGCTCATTTAAGTTTTGCCGCGCGTGTTGATCTCTATAGGCCCTGACTGAAATATGTCGGGTTAAAGTTAAAGGCATGCTGCTCTTATTTCTGCGGACAAGAGCTTCCAAAGAAAGAACTCACCAAATCAACCTGCAAGCTGCGTCCAAGTGGATCGTCAATGGTTCGCTAAATTAGGATTCCTTCTAAACCGCGGAAAGCAGAACACACCTACAGTATCAAAGCTTCAGGAACCCCCTTCGAGAATCTTCGAAATCGCCCCAAACATCGCCAGCAGCACCCAGCCAGACTTTGCAGCTGCATGCAGCGCCGTGTCACCAGCAAGGGAGGCGGTGCTGATGGCTGTGTTACGGGAGGGCCTGAGGGTTTGAACTTTAAACTTAGGGTTTAGGGTTTAGGGTGTTGGAGTTTAGGGATCAGGGCTGAGGGTTCCGGGCCGCAGGATTATGCCTTAACGAATTTAGGTTCTGTGCTTCAGGGCTTCAGAGTCTGAGGCCACCGGCTTTGAGCATACCTGGTCCCACGGCTTTCGAAAAAGTAGGGAGGCTTGGAGGCCCGTGGCAAAATCCTTATACCAGGCTTTGGACCAAAGCACTGGCTGTCTTCACGTGGCAATTCCAACAGAGCTTGGGGAGCGCATAGCACTTTCGGCTTTGCCATGGCATTTCTTATCCTTCACAACGTTTGCCCGAACATCTAAGTCATCGTAAGGGGCCTCACTTGGAGAAAGGCGTCTCTTCTACCACGGCTGGTGTGAGTTGATAGGTTTTGGGCTTGGGGTTGTAGGGCTCCCACACGAAGCCCTAAACCTAAAACCCTAAGTCCCTACGATCGTAAGCCCTAAATCCAAAACCCCTAAAACCTCAGCATTAAGCCCAAAACCCAAAGCTCGACAAAGAAGACTGCCCGAAATCCCAAACCCCAAAACCCTAGTAAGAAGACTGACGGCCTGAGGGTTGTGTCCATAAGCAGCGGGTGATCCAAAAGGCGGCCGCAAAGCGTCGTCATGCCCTTTCGGGCGCCTCGGTAGCGCGGCTCGGTGAGAAAAAAGATGACTAGGACGTTGAGATGATCTTGGGGCCGATGGAATTCGAGTCAGGCTTTGAGGCATACTATCGGATGACAGGATAAGGACTACAAAGGATGGGATTCATCACTGGGCATTCAGACATCTATGGTTAGCTTAAGCCATGTATGAATAGCACCCCGTGTGGATTGTAACCTCTTGTGCCCGGCTCACTGCATTCTGACAGATAAACATCACCGGCACACATCCTCACCGTGAATCAAGGTGGAAGGTTCAAGAGTTTTAAACTAGTACTGCCCCATAAGGCTTGGAGTCTTCGGTACCTTCAAGAAATACTCTCCTCAAACAGGGTTTAGGTGTTGAACTGAGAGTTGTGGTTGTTGGGTATTGATCTACATTGTGAAAGTTGGGCGAACTGCAGGTTTGGCTGCAGGTTTTAGAAGGCTCAGGGCTTAGGGCCTAGGGGTTGAGGGTAAAACGTAACATTTATCTCTGACAGGGCTTATGGATATGGGGTTTGAGGCTCCGGGTTCTGCTTCCGTGTGTCGGGAGTTGAATCAAAGTAAAACATCTCTTGGGTGAATTTAGGGTTCTGGGTTCTTGGCATTATCGGCAGGGTTTAACTTCATCGATTGGGTCAGGGTTCAGGGTTGTCAGCACCTCCGTGCGAAGAACATTCTCACTTCGCTGCTCGAGTGCAATGTGCTTCGCAGACGGATTCGCCTCTACGGCTTCGGGGGTTGATTGTAAGAGGCTCCTCCACAGTGGGTCATACTCATGATCAAACCTTCTAAACACGTCCAGACCCCAATCCAGAAACCAGACTTCAATTGCGAACCCACTTACACAAATGTTCGCACTCTTGCGGCCCTTCGGGGTGTCTACTTGGAAGACCAGGGACTTCGCACAAGCGGATGATCATCAGTGCTTAGTTACCCCGAAAAAAGACCCTATAAACGCTCCAAGCCCTCTAAACCCCTGTAAGCCCTATTAAAGGCCCCTGCGTTGAGGGTTTAGGGTTTAGGGTTTATGAGGCTATACGCCCTAACCTTGTACGCGACTATTTCACGTACAGCTTAAGTCAAAATTTAGGGCTGGGCTTACCGAGCCGCGGGTCGACGCGAATTATTGTGGTCAAACCAACTGTGTATTTAGGATATGGTAGCAAAAAACATGGAAACACCATGGTGACTGCAGGTAGGGCTTAAGTCTAGTGCTCAGGTTTAGGGTCTCAGATTATTCAGGGTTGGGCTTCGAGGTTTAAGGGTCCAGGGTTTGAGGGTTCAGGGTTTGGGGTTTAGGGTCTAGGGTTCAGGGTTGAGGATTGGCCCCAACGACATATACTTCTGCCCAAAAAATGCACCAAGTAGGAAGTCCTCAAACCCCAAGACGATGTCGGCATTTGGACCCTGACGGCCAGGTATCCTTAAGGAGCACAAGACTCTGCAAGAAAGCGGGCTTGAACATCACAATAGGGTAACTTAATGTACAGGGTTCCTATAAATAACATAAGTAAGGCTTCTACAATATAGGGGCCCTGATCATCAGCATAAGGTTTTGGGGTATATTGAAGTATAATAATGATAGAGGGATGCTGGGGCGGTGGTGGTATATAAAAACCATTACGAATTGTTCCGACCCCTGTGGTACTTGAGGGCCATGGGACTTCGCAAGCCAGTGATGGAGCACCCTGAGCTGAAGATATCCAAGCAATACTGGCTCCCCATATAGGGTATCTAGCGCCAAATCTTCCCGTCCCTAAACCCTAAATGCCCCAAACCCAAAGCCCTGAAACCCAGAATTCTGCCCTGATCTGTTTTTGCGCCTGGACTGTGCCTGCGGCGGTCGCTGTGACACAGACTGGGAGCGTCTCATTTCACACACCCAAGACTAACCCAAAGTCTAGTGTAGGGTTTACGGTTTAAGGAAACCGTCCCGGAACCAAACAAAAATCCAAAAGGCCAAAGCAAAAGCCCAGCCCGAATCTTAAACATCCAAAGCCTGCACCGTTGCCTAAGCCCCAAGACCTACCAAAAGCGGTCGGAGATGCTCCCAGAGTCACAGCAACGCCCCTACGAGTCTTCCAGTCTTTTGCATGATGCTCGCATACAAACACTTCACCGGGTCGCAGAGCAGAATCGTTATTTGCAAGGCTCTACTATTAGGTTTAGGGTAGAGGGGTTTTTTTGCTATCACGTGAACTACCGTCATCAGCTCCATCTCAATATTTAAGGCAGGGTCCGCAACAAGGTCTTATGCCTTCCAGAGCTAATTTGAAACATGTGGCCTCTGATGTCCCCCGTCTATCCCTACTACAGTACCCGTCAGACTCCAGCCGGACTTACCTGGCATGACACTGAAGCCTGTCCGAAGCTGAACAAAATCACCATGCTTTCGGTTCCCGTTTGTGATTTCCACACACATACATGTACATATATATATATATAACATGTGTGTATGTATATATATATTTATTTATATTTATATTTATACATTTATATATTTATAGAGGCATATACATGTACACATATGTGTACCTCTATACACATGTATGTAGGTATGTATGTATATGATACCTTATAGCAAAAATGTGTTCGACCCCAACGTGCAGAGCTCTACATCCCGGCTTCTTCAGCAAAAGCGGTGGCAGCTGGGATCGTGTGCCGTCTTGGCTGGCAAGACATGAGGGTTCATGTTATGCTTTAGGACTTCCGGTGCTCACAATCGAAACCTCGATTTTGTAGGGCTAATTAGGGTAAGGGTATAGCTACTGCAGGAACAGCCCCTGCTGATCACCGGCCTTGCAGCTCCTTTCACTATCGCGCCATGAATGCCTGCACCGTCAAATGAATTCCAGGATCGAGTTACTCTAATCCTCAATATTTACCTATACTATTTTGGGGGCTCCTTGTTATAATTATTATAGTATACAAAACGCAAAACCTATTCTAATTATTAAGGCCCCTATGTGAATCAGCATGGGTTGGGAGATTTTTGTCTACGTGGGTAGGGTAAGGCTTGAAGGTTAGGACACCAGGACAGCGACGGGCTTCGATCCGCAAATGCTGCATTCCAAACAGAACCTGCAAAGGAAACCAAAGATAGGCTCCAAGACCTAAACTTTAACAAAGGACCAAATGATTCAGGAACACAAGTACAGCTACTCGCAAAGCTAGAGCAGAGATCTCTGATCTACTGAAATTCTCCACTACATCCTTCGAACCTGGGTCCCTACCTTAAGCAACTAGGAGCAGTGCCTTCTATTCGGACTCAGCAGATACCCTCCTGCCGAGATGATAACTGTTGTCCTGCAAGTAGGGGTGGGTGCAAAACCTTGAACCGAATCCAGTCAGGGATGACCTGACACGGAAATGATGTGAGAACAAGCATTCCGAAGGCTGAAAGTGCTGAAAAGAGGTTCTGTAGTTAGTCAGTTCGAGTTCAGGGGGCCGGTTCCTTCTCCACCGGCCTCGTAGGAGCCACCAAGCAACAACTCGACGTCGCGGCGCAGTTCCTGCGTGGCCGGATTGAAGGCTCAAAAGGGGTACGCGAACCCCAAATCAGGGTTTAGGGTTAAAATAAGGACCATGCATATAGCAGGAACCCGTTGTAAGAACACCTAAATGAAACTCGTAACCTCAATCTTTCAGAAAGTCTGGATATGAAGCCGGGGCTATATGGAAGCCCTACAGTAGAAGGTTGCACATCGACTCTCCGTAGGAAACTCGACAGTCTTTCCCTCTCAGAAACACAACTGGAAACATGACTGAACTGAAAAAGTAGACGGTCCTGAAATCCTGCGATCATGAGCACGGCAGATGTGTCCCGAGATTCGGGAACGTACTTTAGACTTCTGTACACGAAAACTCTCCGGAAGGCAAGGCTCTGAACATCGCACCCTACAAGCCACGTCCAGGTTATGACGCGACCCGTCTCAAGCACGAACTCTACCCCGAAGCCGCGTCAACTAAACACTTGTAAAGCTCAACTGTAGACCCTACCCTGAACCCTGAAAGCTTTAACCGTCAAACCCTATATCCTAAACCCATCTAAACCCCATAGGTTGCCACAAGCCCAGACCCCGAAACTCCGGGTGAAACTTGCTCGCCTGCCGGCTCAACACCCAGCCACGCCTGGGTGTTTTAGGGTCTAGGTTTAGGGTTTAGGGTTTAGGGTTTAGGTTTTGGGCGTTTTGGGGTTTAGGGTTGGCATGGTGCGGACAAAGGTTTTTGGGGTTTAGGACGCTGGGTTGCGCGGAGGTTGGGTGGTTCGGGTTTGCTGTAGGCTCTGCTCAAAGGAGCAGTGGACCTACAAGTGTGGGTGGGTTGTGAGGGGCTACATCAAGCGCCATGTAGGATTATCACTCAGCAGAAGAGGTCTTGGCCACGCGATCCGTCGGCATGAAACACTACATTCACTACATGGCGGTGCAGGACCCTGGCCCCATGATGCAATCCGAATCGAGTCGTGTGGGAAACAATGCAGGGGAAAAGTGTCAACGCTTGAGATTCACGGGTCGACCGCATTTGGAAGGGAGGCAGCTGCTAATGTAGGGGCCTAAATAATCAGAATGGGGCGTTCGGACATACTGTAAAGAACTGAGGGTCTTCGTAATTAATTATTCGGGCCTCTACACTACGAGTTTACATTACCCAGTGGCCGTGAAACATCGACCCATAGTAGCCTCGATCCCTAACCTTCAACCTGAAAGCAGTACGCCAGATTGCGCTGTGAACCCTGAACTAGTCCGAAAGCCCAATGACCTAAACTCTCGGACGATGTAAAATGTCTCGTCCCAGCAGCTTTACAAGCCTCTCGAAGTAGGGAGCCTGAGCACAAGCGAATGTAACAGGGGCACCAGACAGGTCAGACCCAAGGTTTAGAGCCCTAAACCCTAAAGTTTAGGGTTTAGGGCTTATAGGGTTTCGACTCTCACACTCGCACCAGGCAGGCAAGGCTCCACACAATTCCGTCACGCCTAGAGAGCTCCAAGCACATTGACATGAAACCAGGACCATCTAAGACCATAAACCACCCAAAGGCCCCTCTTAGAGCTCCCTTTGTAGCAAGATGTGTTATCCCGCTCTCCACTAGAGTTGGTTGGCTAGAACTACAAGCCATGCAGGCCAGACGTCGGATGTGGGCATACGAGGGTTCTCAAAGAGAACGAACGCCTCACCGCCTTTGGCACCAGAGAAGCCATCGCGTATGATTCTCACTGTGTCGGAGAAGAGGCACACCGCACTCAGCTGAGCATAAAACACATGAGGTGTGATTGCAATAGCTTTTGATGATCCCTTGAAACCCCTGCCGGCACAGGAAGTCATGATGGTCATGGAGTTCACAGTGGCACTGAAGGTCTTTGCCACCAGCTCAGACTCGTCATCCTCGAGGATCACATAGTCTGTCCAACCGCACGTCAACCCAGGAACACCTGCCTTTCTCAGTCCTTCTTGGCACAGCTTCACCTGATGCTGAACGGTGTCACTGTCCGACAGATCTGAGGGTCCCATGACGGACTCATGGAGCATGAGGACCTTCTTGTGGCTCGTGTCATCCAAGCTTGGCGGCGACCAAACGTTCATCTTACCATCGATGAATGATGTCCTGTCCATGATGGAAACATAGTGACCCAACTTGCATGTGCTGGATCTGAGCACGGACTTGGGGGCCGATCCTCCACCTTCACCAAGCGCCACCGCAGCCTTCAGGTCCCACCGCTCCTTGGCAGCTATCAGATCGTATTTGTAAAAGGCGCTGCCCACGTCTCCTCTGGTCTTGACTATGTACGATTCGGCGAATATTTGGGGCCGATTTGTGCCCATGGGTGAGTCCACCCGGGAAATCCGATGGGCAGCTGAAAGCATGGTGTCGTCGACAGGAGCATCCTCTACCCAGGGCTCCACGTGTGCCTCCTTGCTTAGCATGACAGGAGTGAATTCTTGCGTGGTCTTGTCTAGCCAGCCCTCTTCAAACGTGCTCTTTGAGCTGGATTCAGAGCCGTCATACGGCAGCACGGCATTAGCGGTGACAGACATCACTACCAGAGGTGAGTACATGGAGACAGTCACTCGCCGTTCCGCTGAAAGATACCTGTCGTCACAGAGATGATAGATGTGCTCAGGAGATCCTTCTCTAATGTTGTTGAGCTCCACCTCCAGATCCAGCTGCCCGGAGCTCTTGGCGTTGTTGCAAGTTTTGAGAAAGTCGTCACGATCTGCCAGCATCAGCTTGCGGTGTTCGGGGTCTGCGCATCGCAAGCAGAGCGCACATGAGATCTTCGCACCTGCTGCCATGGAAAAGATGATTTGAGTCGTGGAATAGGGGGAGAGTGCCACAAAGCTTGGCGTGCTCGGGCTGGGAGATCATCTCATGAAGCATCACACCTGCGAGCCTGGACAAAGTCTCCACTATGGATGCCTCTGATGACGCCATTCCGTAGCTTCGGCCGGCCTCACGGAGAAGCTTGGCAAAGCTGGATCCGGGCTTGCCGTTCGGACAGTGATCCCTGAAGGGCCAAACACGTCTGTCTATCAGCGCCGTCATGTTCTCCACTGTCATGCATCCTTGCTTGTTGGCTGACCTGAGAATGGTCGTCAGCCTGTCAAGAAGGAAGTAGCCCACCATGTTTCTCACCCACACAACGATGTCCACGTCCTCCATCACGCGACGGCTCACGATGGGCGGCAGTCGCGCGCGCGCGCCGTTCTGTAACCTGCGGGTAGACGTTGCTGGTGGTGTGCTTCGTTCCGTGGCGGTACATTTCCCAAGCCGACGCCTGAACAACGCCAGCATGCCAGCTCCAACCTGCTGCATCTTTGTATTCACACAAAGGGGCTGGGGCGGGGCACTCACTTCCGATGGGCACATGAAGAGATCTCTTGGGCTGTGGAGAATGGGATTCTGTGGGTCAAACAGCATTGTGCCACGCCGCGATGCGAAGTTGAACTTGCGTGAGTACGTAGGAGGAAATGCCTCAAGACTTCGTGGTCTGAGAATCAGGTGCAGTGCTGCAGGTGCTTCAGCCACAGGACACAGCTCCATGGCAAACGTCATCATAGCCACATGCATGGAGAGCAGGCACTGAACGTGGAGCGCGTAGTGCTTCGAATCTCGACACAAATCACCGGCAGCTGCTGTGTCTGACAGGATGTTGAGACATGTAGAGAAGCCAGGGGTGCAGTTCGGGTGTGCCCCTCCAGACACGGTTTTCGCTCCCTGTCTGTGCCCAGTGCACCCGGAGATTCGCTCGCCTCCATCCCTCAGCAGCTCATTGAAGGGCACCTCGCATAGTGTCTCGCAGACACCCTCTGAGTATTCCCAAGCTGATGTGCCAGGCTCGAGGTGCCATTTTGCATCCACAGCCTCTCGCAGAGCGCTCTGTCCTGCTATGTTGCTCTTTCGTGTTTCTGCTCTCACACCGTCAATCTTTATAGATGTCACATTCCCGGCGTAAGCCTTGTGAGGACCAACGCACGCTCCCATCACACTCGACGAGGTCAGCTTCTGAGTGTGGCTCTTCTCGTACGACATGATGAACACACAGTCATTCAGAGGTAGAACTCCGGCTCCGATCGTGATAGCAGCGAACTGCTCAACAGGAAAAGGCACTGTGTCGTTCACCACAGGGTTGTCTGTGGGAGCCTCTGCAAGACGCCTCTCGTGGCATGCCTGATATGGACCCGGTAATTGCTGGCATCTAAGCTCTGCATTTTGTTTTTCCAGATGATGGAGTAATATCGCAGCCTGGATGAGAGGTTGGAAGCAGCCATCTCAGAGCATTCGTCCAGCAAACCATGGGGCAGGCCCAACATCTTGAGAACTTCTGTCTTGCAGAGGCAGCCATCTTGGGCACTGTCCTCGTGGCCCTGTCCGACAGAAGCACAGAGTAATACGGGTTCATCGACCTGTAGAACTCAGAGTTCTTCTCTTCCTCCTTCTTCAGGCAGCTCGCTCCCAGACTGCGTAGCACGAGGCACCGGAGGAGTTCTCGTAGATCAGGTCCGACACCGCCCGGGTCACCTTCCTTGACACACTTGACACGCGAAGATAAGATGTGCCGTAGGGGTCGTCCTCGTGGGGTGCGGTCGTGTCCATCTTGCGCGGAACGATGGTCTGCCGTCGAGCAAACTCTGCGTAGATGCGAGCAGAAACCTCATGACCTCCGATGGCAGCAGTCCAGAGCTCTGTCACCTCCATGCTCAGCGAGTCACAGAATCTCCTCACTGTGTGTCCAAAGAGACCTATGATCGGCATTCCACTGAGAGAGGCAGGGTGTGTGAGCATCATCTCCACCACGTGGAGCCATGTCATGCTGCTACCCGTGCCGATCAGCCGGAGGTGCTTCCCGTCTCCCTTCTCGTTGGTCACCCTGTCAACGAACAACTCCTTCATCCCCACAGATATGGTGCGCACGTCTGCCAGAATCTTGGGAGCGAAGGGTTGATTGGAGGTGTGGCTGCCCTCTAGACCACCGGAGGCACACACACCAACACGAGCGTCCGCGTCAACGACGATGTGGGAAACATCAGAAGAGATCCTCATGCCTTTCTGCAGGAGATTCGGCAGTATGCGGCCTTTGTGGGACAGAATCTTGTTGTAGGGGACTACGCTCACCAGTATCGCTGTCTTCAGGCGGTTCACAGTCTTCTGTCGGAGAGCGGCGCCGTTCACTACCTTATCCCGGGCATGTCGGAGCTTCGAGACGAATTCTTTTGCATACTCTCCTTTCAGAGTCTCAGCGGGCACCATGCGCGGGCTGTCGAACGTCTCGACTCTGATCAACATATCGTCTCCTGTGCCAATCAGCTCTGAGTTCTCTTCCAAATCCCAGCAGTCAGCTGTTATATCCGCTTGCCCATCCACCGTCCAACTGGTCTGGCCAGTCCCCTCGGGCATGCGGCCGGAGCTGAGAAATGACGATCGGCAGTTGTTGTCAATGCACGCCTCCCGCTCACCCTCGCCCATTGACATCCATGGGTGAGCTTTTGGCCGCCCTAA
>CAJNJA010005105.1:627-18002 GCA_905231915.1 Symbiodinium necroappetens
CTCTAGTACGCTATATAGTAGGTACCTGGGGGGTTAGGGTTTGGGAGGACGGAGCCGGGCGTAAAATCTGAAACCCAGATGCCTGCCTACTAAACTCGCCGCTAAACCCAAGGCCAAAACCCGGTAAACGCCTAAACCACACTGGAGCTTTAGAGCTTCAGGAGAGTATAGCCAAGCCCAGAAAAAGTGGAACATCTGCCAAGCCACTATAAGGGCTTATAAGTATAGGGTTTAGATTAATTATGAGACTCGGAATAATCAGCAGTACTTCTTTCAAGGGTTCATGTCGAGAGGTCCTCGGATGGGTGGTTTAAGGGTAGGGATAAGGATGGTTCGTGTCATCATGCCCTCTGCTTTACCCTAAGGTCATAGGGACAATGATGGTCCAGCTTTCTGGCTTCTGCTTTGCACAAAGAACTCTTCAGAACCCCACTCTACTACTGAAGGCTCAGGCCAAGGCCTTTAGGTTTAAGGAGGTTCTGCACGATAGGTATATGTAGAGCTTCACTGAGTATAGTAGGGTTGAAGGGTGTCGAGGCCCGAGGCTGGCCTCAGGACCACCGTGCGCTGCGGGCGCAGAATGACAGGATCGACGTTAGCTTCCGAGCAAGCACCTATGAATACTGTCGCTGCTCCAGGCCGTAAGAAGTTGGAAACCCCCGTCCAAATCTCCTGTAAAGAAGAATGCTGGTCAAATCTTACAAGGCTCTTGGCTCTCACTGCCTACAACGGCCTGAGAAATCTCGAAAGGATCCTTGTAGGCTGTCCTGGAGCACAGACACTGTGAACACTTCGTCAAGTTGCGGTTTGGGGGTTAGGGCTTATAGGGTTTATAGGGTTTAGGGTTTTAGGATCTCAATCGGACTCCGACTCGGCCGTTTCAACTTGATGAGAAGCCGGGGCTTGGCAGTGTGCTCTATGGCGTCCAGGATCATCTCAGCGGCAGCGCTTGTGTGACTTCTGCCACGCAGACGGCATTTCGTCACAGGGTATCAGAGCATGTCGGGGCAAATTCACGTTAAGGCCAGCTGCATGTCTTGCCGGATCGGCAAGATCATCCGCTGGCGCTGCCACGCAAGGCCGGGACAGGGGCTCTGTTGTAAGGAAGCACACAGCAGTTTCCTCGAAAACGTCGGACACCAAGTGCGCTTTGTCATAATAGCGCGCCACAGACACATCGAGCTTCTGTGTTGAAGAAACTAACCCTAAACCCTAAACCCTAAACCGTGGTGGCTAGTAATGGGCTAGTAGAATGGAAGGGAACTAGCTCAGAAGCAGGCAGCCCACGTTCTTGGTGCTTATGGCGAACTCTGACACCTCAGCCCGAATCTTAGGCCCTTAGCCTTATGGATTTATTAGCCTTATGGGTTTAGGGGTTAGGGTTTAGGGTTGTTATGGCGACATGTAGAGGGGCCTTCATGGGCCAGAGTAGGGGATAGGCTTCGGGTTTTATGTTGGGACTTCGGGTGTAGGGGCCACAGGAAGAATCTGCTCACAGCCCACTGTCGCGCAGGTAAGCGCTGGCCGAGAAGCCCCATCCACTCCGACGAAGTCCTTCGAAGAAGCTCTTAAAGGTTTATAGGGGTTTAGGGTTGAGGGTAGTTGAGGGGTCTAGGGCTTATAGGGGTCTAGGGGTTCAGGGGCTTAGGGCTCCCAAACCCAGAACCCCGAACCTTGTTCGGTGATGCAGGCATTCATAGACCGTAAGCTCGGACCCGGGAGGAACCTAAGCTCAACACTTCAATTCTGAGGGGTTTGGGTGGTAATGCAGGGGCCTTTATGATTAGAATGGGTTTTTGGGGCTGATTCTAATTCCAATGCTATGAATATAAGAAGGGACCCTCCTGAGTAATTTTGATAATTATCTAGGCCCCTATGTTACACGATATCTGAAGGACATAAGGTGCTGTAAACCTCCATATCGAAGCTAGACCTAGAAGGTGCGGGCTTTTTAGGGCAGAGGGGCTAAGGTCTAGATGGGGTCCAAAGGTTTATGGTTTAGGAGGGGGGGCTTTCTATGTTACATAGGACTCTTGATTCAGCCTCGAATCCTTGAAACTCGAACACACACGCAGCGTTCGCACTCTATCTCCAAATCCACTGGGGCAAGAACTCACCCAAAGATGAGTCCTAAGCCACATGCAGGCTTAAAACAACCGGCTCAGTAGCCTATGCAGCTCCAACCCGAAATCCATCGACAACACCCGGAGCACCAGCAATAGCACCAAGTCCATGGCGAATATGAGAAACAAGACTATATCGCCGACCGACATATGCCCTTCTTCCCCAACACGCAAATCGATCGAAGCCGCTAAACACTAACACTTCCCTAACTCTAACACCCGAAACGATAAACCCCCTAAACCCTAAACTGCGCAAGTCATGAGCCCATTGGGCGCCCATCCGCACCACAAAGAACGCGCAGCAATGTGTGTGATGACACCCCTTCGGTTTATAAAAAGAACCTGAAGAGGGAGTTCCTAAGACGCACCCGGCTAAACCCCCTGTATAGGACCCGATAAGCAGCTATCAACTCCCCTTGCAATACCCGACCAAAAAAGACAAATAGAACCTAACCCAGCGATACAAGGACTCCAGTGTCTTGTTTTCCTCATTTCAGACCCCTTATGTTAGGCCCCTCACACTAAACTCCTAAATGTCACACCTAGCCCCCAAACCCTCAAAGCCTGCAGCCCCTGAAAGGCACCCTGTAAAGACTGGGTTCTTGTTAGGGGATTTAATTTAAGTTCCCAGAATAAAGAAATCATATAGGTATTTACTATAGATCCCCATTTTGGTTACTTAAAAAAACCCTTAACAAGAACCCAGAAGAGCCCTGAAAGGCACCCTTGCAGGAACCCCGAACAGCACCCGTAAGGAGCCCTCGGAGGAAACCCATAAGTCCTAAACCCCTAAACCCTCTTCAAGGAACCCTGAGCCCTCTCACGCAGGCCCTGGGTGAGCCTTGTGCTCAGCAGCACGGCTGGTAATCCGGACCACGAGACCCCGGCAGGGCCAAACTTCACCTCTCTTCCCACGGCACAGGTGGGCTTAGTGATCAAAGGTTTATAGGGGTTTCCGGTTTAGTGTTTAGGGCTTTCGGGGTTTCGGGTTTAGGGCTTTAGGGCTTTCGGGGCTTCGGGTTTAGGGCTTTAGGGGTTTCGGGGTTTGGGAATTTCGGGGTTTAGATGGAAAGGTTTAGGATGGCTGTATACGTCTTTGCATGGGTTTAGGCTCCGAGTCTGAGGCTTCTTCGGCTCGAGGGTTTTGGACCACTTCTTCAGGTTTTCGGGGGGTTCTACCTGGGTTTAGGGCTTTAAGGGGGGTTTTAGCTGGGTTTCAGGGCTTTAGGGGGCTCTGGGTTTAGGGGTTTAGGGGTCTCTGGGTTTAGGGCTTTAAGGGGGCTCTAGCTGGGTTTAGGGTTTAAGGGGGCTCTGGGTTTAGGGTTTTAGGGGGCCTCTGGGTCACGTGGCTTAGGGTAGAGATGTATTGGGGCGTCGGGAGCTGCAGGTGCGCATCCCTCAGAGTCCATGTGCCCAAGTAGCATAGTCAAGGGACTAAAGGAGAGCCCCTTAAAGGGATCCTTAAGATCATATAGAGGCTTTATGAGACTATATAAGGGGTATATAAGGGTTATATAGGGTATTAGGATTAGGGGTCCCTTCTAGGGGTCCCTCCTATTGTCCCTTACTTAGTATAGACTTTGGCCGAAAAGAAGTCCCCATTCAGGAACTTTGGGGCTGGCCGGCTTGCTCCCAAGGAGCTCATGTGCTCGCTCTGGATCGCGCAGTTTGGTTAGGCCTGCTGGTTCTTTGTTGAGCCCGACAACCTAAAACCAACAACCACACTAAAATCTAAACACGTTCACAAAAATACCCTAAACCCCAACCCCTAAACCCTTAAACAAACGAACTCAACCCTAAACTATGCGCGAACCGTTCGAAAAGTGCAAACTAAACCCTAGGCCCCAACAACAACTAAGCGCGGAACTCTCAAACAGCAAATGCTAACGAAACCCTCAACCCTGAGCCCGAAACCCTAAACCCTAAAACCCCAAACCTTAAAACCCTAAAAACCCTAAAACCCTAAAACCCTAAAACCCTAAACCCCTGTAAGGAACCCTATAGATCCCTTAAAGGAACCCTAAAGCCCTAAAACCTCGGTGCACCTTGCGACTCGGCCGTATCCGGCCGAGGTCTCTTCTCGGCCTCGGGTGTTTTGAATGCGCGCTTAGGGCTTGGGAGTTTGGGGTTTAGGGTTTATAGGGTTTAGGGGTTTATAGGGGTTTAGGGTTTAGGGGTCAGGGTTTTTAGTATTTAGGGTTTAGGGTTTATAAGGGTTTAGGGCTTATAATATATTAGGGCTCACTCTGAGGGTCCAGGTACTCAAATAGTATATACTTTGGCCTTAAAGTAGTCCCTATTTGGGTAGTTTGGGACCAAAGTATATACTATTTGGGTACATGGACCCTTAGGGTTAGGGCTTGGGAGCCCATCATATTTATTAGGGTTATTAGGTTTCAGGTTATAAGCGTTTAGGGTTTAGGGTATTATAAGGGTTTAGGGTTTAGGGTTCATAAGCCTTTAGGGTTTAGGGTTTATAAGGGTTTAGGGATTATAACTTATTAGGGTTCAGGGTTTAGGGATTTAGGGCTTGGGGTCTTTATCATTGAGGGAGAAGGGGTCATTCATCAGGTGTCTGCATTCGGGTTGAAGGCTTAGGGGTTGAACGGAGGTTCCCCCCCAACCCCTACTTCCTAAACCCTAAACTCTAAATCCCTAGTCCCTAAACCCTCATCCTGTATTCCTACTCTAGCATATGCCCGAAATCCAAGTTCTCATTTCCCCAAAATCCTAAAGCCTTAAAGCTTTAACACAGCTTAAACCCTATAAACCCTAAACCCTAAAAACCCTAAAACCCCGGAAAAGCCCTAAACCCTTAAACCCTCAACCCTATAAACCCTGAAAACCCTCAAGGCCCTAAAATACCTAAAAAAAAACCTAAAAAGCCCTAAACCCCAGCAGTTCCTGGGCTGCAGGCCGCCGCGGCATCGGGGCCCTTCCGCTTCCCCGGGGGCGGCTTCTTCTCTGAGGGCAGCCTCGGATTTGGAGGACAGGGCTCCTTTTAAGGGTTTTGGGGATTTATAGGGCTTTAGGGGGTTTAGGGCTCCTTCAAGGGTTAAGGCGGTTTAGGGGGGGTTGAGGGGTGTATAAGGTTTAGGGCTTTAAGGGTTTAGGGCTTAGGGCTTTATAGCGTTTAGGGCTTTAAGGGTTTAGGGCTTCATAGGGTTTAGGGAATTTAGGGTTTAGGGTTTGGGCCTTCTTTAGGGGTTGAGGGTTTAGGGCTTTAGTGGCTAGGGCTTTAGTAGTTTAGGGTTTAGGCAATTTAGGGTTTAGGGCTTTAGAGGGTTTAGGGTTTAGGGTTTAGGGAATTATAGGGTTTAGGGCTTATAGGGTTTAGGGTTTAGGGCTCCTTTAAGGGTTTGGGCTTTATAGGCGTTTAGGGATTCGGGGTTTAGGCATTTTTTAAGGGTTTAGGGCATTATAGGGGTTTAGGGTTTAGGGGAATTTAGGGAATTTAGGGTTCAGGGGAATTTAGGGTTTAGGGTTTAGGGCTTCGGGCCTAGGGCTTAGGGTTTAGGGCTCCTTAAAGGGATGCCTTTGGAGGGTTTTAGAAGGGTTACAATAACGGATACTACAAGGGTTGCGGTATCGGTTTTTGGGTGATTTCTCTGGGGTTTCTTTCCGTTATATCTGCTACTAATTTCATGCAAATTCTATGGGTTTTAGGATACACTGTTGTATTCATCATGTTGAAGGCAATTACTTGTACTGCCCTCATTTGCTTGAAGGGCTTTCGGGTAACCCCATTCAATCAATCTCATAATTTTTGTGAGGAAAATCGATGGCATGAACGGCTTGAGTGCCGCGAATGCAAAGAGAAATCCAAGAAGCTCTGAACTACACAAACCCTCAGCCCCAGTGTTAGAACACCTCAACACCCTGAGCCCGGAAACCCATAAGCCGTGCCAACACCGAATATGGAAACCCAACACCCAATCCCGGAACCCGTTTTGCCATGTTTAAAAGCCCATTTCGTTCCCGAACACTCGAAACTCCATGATTTCTGGGACTTGATAATTAGAGTAGGGCTTTTGGGGAGTATACGACACGGTACTGACATCAAGCGGCCCCAGGGTACTACCGTCACTCGTTTTGGCAAGGCCCCGAAACCAGAATGAGGATGCCAGTTGGGCCCTGTAGAATTCCATGATGGTAGTACTCTGGGTACGGGGCCCTGGTCACTGGTTAAAAAACCCTGAACCCTAAAGCCTAAACCCTTTCAGTCACGGTCCCCATGCCACCTATAGACTCCAGTGTAGTTCCTTTTTGGGATTACCTTCTAGGATCACCAAATATAAAACCACAAAGAGGAACTATAAGGGAGCCTATAGGTACAGCTTACAACAGCGACGGTCAAGTTGCAAAGGCGACGCGCCGAGACCCAGGAGATTGTCTCGCTGCCTCGGTTTAAGGTCCAGGGCTTTGGGTTTAGGGGATTTGGATTTAGGTCTTTAGGCTTAAAGGGGCCTAGGGGTTTAGGGTTTAAGACCTTTTGTTTTTTTGTTGTTTTTTTTTTGGGGTGGGGGGGGGGTTGGCAGTTGGGGGCTGAGGGCTTTCAGGGCTTTAGGCCTTCGCATAGGGTTTCTAGGTTGCTTCGGGGAGCAAAACGAAAAGGGGCTTCATAAGGCTTCGAAAGAGGAAGGGGGGAGCTCATACTTAAAATTTCAACATGCTCGCTATGAGCCGGGCTGGGTGGGTGTGTGTGTGTGTGTCACAGTTGTCTTGGAGATCTTCGAGATGGTGCGTTTCGAACCAAAAAGCCTGAACCGATGGGTTTAGGGTTTACCTGGACCCCCAAAGTATGTAGAAGAATATCCCTTCAGAGGTTTTGGTCAATTATTTTTACCTACTTTGGGGGGTTTTAGGTACGGTCCAGGAGCGGCAGTAACAATCCCGAGCACCACCCCTGTCTTCTGGATCTGGGACCAAAGAGCCCTTCTTCCAAACAGAGGCAAGGCACAACACCAACAAATACCAACCCGCGAACCCTAAACCCTAAACCCTAGACCCTTGTCCTTAATCCCTAAACCCTAATCCCCAAAACCTAAACCCTACACCTCTACACCTCCAAAGGTTTAAATCTGCCGCACACCTTGCGAACCCTCGGTCAGAAAAGGCCCCTGCAACTTTGATGAACCAACGGTTTAGGGTCCAGGATTTAGGGATTAGGGAATTTAGGGTTTAGGGTTTATAGGATTTAGGATCTAGGGTTTAGAGAATTTAGGATTTAGGGTTTAGGGAACTTAGGATTCAGGGTTTAGGGAATTTAGGATTTTTTAGGATTTAGGGGTTAAGGAACCCCTGACAGGGTGTAGGGCAGTGTAGGGTTTAGGGTCAGGGTTTGCAGCGACTAACCCGCACGAAAACACCTCACCTCAGTTCAATGAGGGCACCCTGAACCCTGTAACTCTGAACCACCAAACCTTAAATCAATACGGTTGATGATATAAAACCTGCATTACCCATAATCAGGAATATATCACAATTCCTACAGTTTAGGGTCCTTAAGGTAATGCAGGATTTATATCATCAACAGTATCTGCCAAAATCCTAAACCCTAAACTCCAAATCCCCCACGAAACCCAAAACCGCTAGGCCATCTACTTGTCGTGGTAGATGGGCTTTGTCTTGTGCTTCTCGGGGTCGTAGCCTGCGTTGAGAGTACGGTTGGGGCTGAGGGCCACTCTAGGGTTCCGGGCTCGAAGTTTAGGGTTTATAAGGGTTTTGGTATAGTCTTTCAGAACTAACTTGCGGTCCTAGCCCTAGACCCTAGACCCAACAACAGCGCCTTCCACGAAGTTAATCGTCAGCACAAAGGGATGCACATACCATGATGTACATTCCGATATATGGGCAAAACCAAATGCTGGCATAAGTGGCGAAAGTTCATGATATGTGGTATATCATAGGACACTGGAAAAGTGCGCGATATACTCTGAACAACAAAACATTTCGTGCAAAGCCTATGCCCCTCAAGAAGTCTTTGACTTCTCTTAGTTAAGGGTTTAGGGCTTAGAATGTAGGCCCCTAATTAATAAACCCCCCACCTATGACAAGTCCTTTTGAGGAAGGGGTCTACCGGTCAGGTGCCGTGTTCTTGAAGGAACGGTACCATCACACATTACTCAGATCCCCATATGACCCTCATAACCCCCTACACACCCCTCTAAACCCCTATCCAACTTACAAAATCTGCTATCCAGCAACCGCTTTTACAAATGTATATATATATATGCATGCATATATATATATATTATAATATATATACACACCTTTGTGCAAAACCCTGAATGCAAATGGTGCTCTGTCGCCACCAAGGGGCCCATGCCACGGAGGAGAGCGAGGCCGAACGCCTCCCGAACCCCGGCGTTAAAGAAACAGAAGGGCCTATTGTAGGGCTGAGGGTTTAGGGCTTAGGGTTTAGGGTTGGTTTAGGGTTTAGGGTTTAGGGCTTGGGGCTTAGGGCTTGCTTAGGGTTTAGGGTTCATAGAAAAGGAGGGAAGTCTATGTCAGCTTGCACAAAGTTACTAGGGCCTACTAGGGGTGGGCCCTCGAGAGCGTTGGATCAAAAATGGTAAATCAGATCCTCTTCGGCCCCACAGGGGCAAATATGAAATGTCGCACAGGCCTAGCTACGCTAGATGTGCTGATGTCTGGCCAACTGATGTTGATTGTGTTGCAGCTCTCCAGCATAATCTGTACGGCTTCTGGGCTATTTCGAGCCTTACGGGCTGAGGTTTGTTGCGGCGGGCTTCTATGGGCTTTCAGCTTGCTTTGCTATCCTTGCTGTATAGGCCTTGATTGCTATAGACCCTATATACCCTAAACTCGACCGAAGTCGTAAAACCTAAACCCGAAACCCTAAACCCCTAAAACCTTTGACCCGAATCCCTAAACCCTGTAATTAACCCGAAACCCTGAACCTTGATTCCCTTTTTTGTCGGTGCCTTTCGGGGCTCAGCAGCTCTGCATCCTGGAGATGGGCTTTTTGGAGGACCTAAAGCCCAGAAACGTAACCCCAAACCCAATACCCAATTCGAGCCCTGAACCCCAAAGCTCTAGCCTAGTATAGAAACATTTGGCATAATATAGAAAAGTTCAGGAAAAGTACAGAAAATTTGGCTTAATATAGTATGGCATGGTATAGTCATAGTATACATACACTACCCTATAGTTAAATTCCTGAACCGCAAACCCTAGACCCCTAAGCGCAAGGAAGAGCGACCTCCACGGGGACCCTCTCGTAGGAGTCGCGAGTGACATCCTCCGCACCACCTCCCGGGGGACGCATACGCTCAACAAAAGGCAACAGCCGGTGTGCCGAAAAAGGGGACGCTGCGACCTCTGCCACCACTACCGGCCACCTCTGAACCACCACCGGTACACCACATACCACGGCGACAACATCATCACAACCACAACCAGCAAGCACACCGTCATCACCGCCATCAACATGCATGTCAGGATGCAGTTATCAACTTTGCGCTGATCTGAGACGGAGATATGAGTGAAGATACAGACATCAGTGCTGAAAAACTGCTGTGGTTCCGTGCTTGCAGAGTGGTTCCTGCAAACACGGAGATAATCCAAGTCGCTCGAAAGAACACACACACAGGCACACGCACACGGGACTACCATGAAACACTGAACTCTGAGCTTACCAGCCGTCTGCCTCTATGTTGACGTGTCTAAACTTAGTTTGGATAGTATCTGCTGTATAGAAAGGCAAATGCCTTAGAACGGGCTTAGGGTAATCGTTGTCTGTGTACCTACGCCTCCCCACCCAACCCCACAGAATGCCAACGAGGACCCCCTTCGCAATATATATATATATATATACACACACATACACATACACATACACATGCACATGCATATACATAGATATATATATATACACACACATATGTATGTTCTACACCCTAAGGTGAACCCTGCAACCCCTGAACCCTGAACCGTGAAATCTTGAACCCAGAATGCTAAAACCCCAAAACCCGGAACCCAGAGCCCTAAACCCCAAATCCTAAAACCCCTAAAACTGTAAACCCTGAGCCCCAAATCCTAAAATCCTAAATCCCTAAAACAGGGCCCGATCCGACAAGCCTTCTCGAGCCTTCTTCGAATTTTCCCGCATGAGGATCGGCGCCACCTGCACAAAGGGTTCTAGTTTGGGTTCTAGCTTAGGGCTTAGTGCTATAGAGGTTGAACGGTTCAGGGTTTAGAGGTTGAGCGGTTTGGGGCTTAGAGGTTTAACGGCTTAGGGCTTAGAGGTTCAACGGTTTAGGGTTTAGAGGTTTAACGGTTTAGGGCTTAGAGGTTCAGCAGCTTAGGGCTTTAGGGGTTTGGGGGTTCAAGGTTCTGAAGGATACACAGCTAAGCTTCTTATGGCGCTCCTTATGGGGCCTTCATGAGGGCTCTGCACTGGTTTTAAGGTTCTAGATTTAGCCCTAAACCCTACACCCTCAACCCTGAAAAGGGTGGCTAATGCTCAGGGTTGAGGGTTCACCTGTGGCTTCGATTGCTCGCGAGCTCAAGGGCCACGGAATGTCATGGAGCTACAGGTAAGGTGCAGGGTTTTCGGTATGGTCAAAACCATGCAATACCCTACAGATTCTGTAAACTCTGGGGATTTCGATAAACGCAACATTTCTCATTAACAGAAGACACCCTCCTGCAAACTAGCACCGAACCTGAGACATGCAGGCTATTGGCGTTTCAATTTCAAGACGACGACAACATCTGCGTAGGGTTTCTATGACTGAAGGCCGGCAGTTATTACGCCAATTAAACTGTTTAGATCCCACAGTACGATCTTGTTGCAACCGGTTACATTGAAAACTCGAAGGACTCAGGCGCAACTACGCATCAAATTTTCAATGTCCTGAATGCGTGCCATTAGTCATTTTCTAACTCCAACACCTCCGAAGCAACATTATTCCCAATGATAGCAAGAAGATCCGACAAAGAAGGACCCTTCAATGATGGAGATCTCGATGCTCAAGAACCTAAACCCTTCACCATATTAGAGCGGTTTCGGAATTCGACATTCATTTCTTGTCCTCACTGAACTGTAGAACCCTGAGGTCTAAACTCTCGAAGCACTCTCAAGCCTACCTGGCCCCAAAAGTATGTAGAATTCTGGCCCTTCATAGGTGTTGGGAATAGTTGTGTGTTGGGGGGGGGAAGAATTAAGGCTCGACCCTAAACCCAAAACCCTAAACCGAAGGCCTCACGGACGGACTCACCTTCGCCATGTACGGCCTCCTTCAGTTCAAAGGCTCGGTGGCAAAGGGTCAAAGCCTTGCAATTTAAGCGGGTTTGGGGTTTAGGGCCTAGGGTTTAGGGGTTTAGGGGTTTAGGAATTAGGGCCTATGGCCCTAAACTGGGCCTTGACTGATCATTGTCTGCCCAGGGGTTTCAGTCAAACACGCATCCGAGCTGGACTAATGACCTGGTTTCGCGAAGGGCTTTTGCTGCCCGGCCAACGACCACAACAGAAACCAATAAACTTGCATGTCAATGTACCAGTAAGAGGAATACCAGTACTAGTACCAATAAGAACAACCTTACACTATCCATCCTTTGGGACTTCTGCTTTCGGGTAAAATGCCACCCTAAACCCTAAACCCCGAAACCCCGCACCTCAAACCCAAACCCTATAAACCCTGACCCCCAATGCCCTAAACAGCAAACCCTAAAACGTGAACCCAATCCCTATACACCCTGAACCCCCAAACCCGAAACGCCCAAACCCTAAACCCCAAAACCCCACGTACACCAAACCCTAAACCCTAAACGCTCAAACTCTAAACCCCTAAACCCTACACCAAACCCTAAACCCCAAACACCTAAACCCTAAACCCCACACCCTAATCCTTCCCAAACCCTAAACCCTAAACCGCAAACCCGAATCCCTAAACCCCAAAACCACCGGGGGGGTGGTCCTTCAGGAGTTCCCGCATGGCTTCGGCATCCTCGGATCGCCCGGGGGTTTTAGGGTGCATGGCTTAGGGTTTATAGGGTTTAGGGCTTAGGGACTATAGGGTCTGACGGTTTAGGGTTTAGGGTTTAGGGCTTAGGATTTAGGGCTTAGGATTTAGGATTTAGGGCTTAGGATTTATAGGGCTTAGGGGGAAAAATTTAGGACATGGCGCCATGGCATAGTGGGGTTTAGACAGGTTTAGGGTGTTCTTGGTTTAGGGTTTGGCTTAGTTTAGGGGTCCGGGGTTTAGCAGTGTAGGGTTTAGGTGTTTGGAGGTTCGGGGTTCGGGGTTTAGGGCTTAGGGGCTTTACGCGTTCCTTCTGCGAATTTTTGCGGGGTTTTAGGGTTTAGGGCGCAGTTTGGGGGGGGCCTTTTGGGATTGATTGAGAGCTTTGGGCTTTCGGGCTTAAGGCCATACTTTAGAACTGCAGTGGTCTTGCGGGCTTGGGTCTTTAGTAGCCTTTTTGATCCCTCAACCCTGACCCCTAAACCCTAAACCCTATATGGGTCAGAATACGGGGGCTCAACGACATGAGGCTGTAACTAGGAGAGCTTGCTGCGCATTCGCCGCGTGAAGGACGCCCTGCATCATAGCGACTTTCCGCTGGGTACGGGGACATGGAGTGCTGTGGAGATAATTCGGATGATGACGTTGAGCCGATTGAGAATGTCGGGCCGGTCCCCTTGGCACAAGGACATGCGGTTGATGATATACATCCTGCGTTACCCACAATAAGGACTATAGACCCTAATTCCCATAGTTTAGGGGTCCTTAATCAACAGCAGCACTGCGAGGACGTCAGGCGATACGGCTTGACGGGATGGGGTGTACTTAGAGGCTCCATTATAGTTCCCTTTTTTGTGGTTTATATATTTGGGATCCCGTACAAGGTAATCCCCAAAAGGTAAGTACAATGGAGCCTATGGGTAGCGATACAAGATTCTATAACCTCCGGCGACTTCTCATCAATCGCGTTTACTAACAGGTCTAGGTGGAGGCAGGTTATATTGCGCTTTCCCGGTTCAGGCTTAATGCCCCCCATGGCCCTCCTGGGCTTGAAGGCTTCTTCGGGGCTCCTGTTCCTGCACCTTCGGGGTTTAACCCTAAAACCTTATACACCCTAAACCTCATAAACCCTACACCTCTAAACCCTAAACCTTATAACTACCCTAAACCCTATAAACTATAAGCCCTAAACCTTATAACCCCTAAACCCTAAATAAACCCTAGACCCTGATTTTAGGGTCTAGGCTTTTGTTTTTCTGGAAGCCTCGTGAGCCCGACGAAGCTGAACCTCCGAAGATCCCAAAGCTCATCTATGACCGTATGGTCGCGGGTTTAGGGTTTAGGGTTCAGGGTTTAGGGGTTTAGGGGTTTAGAGTTTATGGTTTAGGGCCGTTTAGGGTTTAGGGTTTCGAGTTTAGGGTTTAGGGTTAAGGGGTTTAGGGTTAGGGGATTTTATTCAAGTTACCAGAATCAGGGTAACAATGAATAAAACCCTACTGAAAGCCTCGTTAAACGCTCTTAACCCAGCCCAGGTTTAAGGAACCTCACAGATACCCTTCTTGCGACGTACAACCCGGGACATCTGCAGCTTCGAATCATCGTCCGACAGCTTCTGCATGTTTGGGATAACGAGCCCACCCTGGTTTAGGGTTAGGGACCCAAAAAATACGTCGCAGGCTGGCTCTTGTTTTTGGCCCTTGGGTTCTGTCGAATGGTCCCACAAAAGCGATCTGAGGAATTCTAGGCGGCTTGCAAACAGAACTTCTATGAACTTCTGTTGAATTCCAACTTCGGCTTCGAGAGCTTCGTCAAAGTCTCCGGGTTACGAACGGTTGTTTACACAGGGGCTGCATATCGGTTTCAGGCAGGGTTTGCAGAGGTTTTACATTGTCTTAGAAGGTTTAGGGCTTCGGGTTAGGTTTAAGGTTTGGGCTGACGGGGCAAGGGTTGAGTTAAGTGCCGAAGGTTCAGGGCCTAAAGTTTAGGGCATAGGGTTGCGGTTCAGGGCCTAGGGTTAGGATTTTGGGTTGGGCATCACGAGTTCAGGGTAACAGCTTCCTGCTTGGAGCGTAAGACTTCCGCCTACCCCCTACTGGACCCCACAAAACCAACCAGCTTCCACAGAATGATTTCCTTATAGACGTCCTTAAAATGGTAGGTTACTGGGGGGTTACCCATAGGCCCCTAAGTAGTTCCTTTTTAAGGTGTATATTTAGAATCCCATAAGGTAATCCCAAAAAGGAACTACTTAGGGGCCTATGGGTAAGGTATAGATCACCAAAACCACCCGCGAGTGCATGAGGAGAGGCCAGCTGAAGCAATGTGCCCCAAACCCCCTGAAGCGCAAACTCTATCCCAAAGGGCCCTAAGTACCTGTAGAGAGTCCTGTAGAGGATACATACTCAGACCGCGAAAAGTAATTCCTACCATGGGGAACACAGGCATTGATTCTACTACATAGGTGCTTAGTACCCTTTGGGTAGCACCCTGCGCCCGTAAGCCCTGAAATCCGACGGCCGAAACAATCCCAGAACCTGCATAAACCCTAAACCCTAAACCCAGAACCCTAAGCCGCAAATTGTAAGCTTTAAGCCCAAAGCCCTATAAGCCATAAATCCTAAACCCCAAACCGGCACAAACCCGCTCCACCAGGAACTCACTCAACTCCAAAGCACAAAGGCCCGGAGAATCTCTCCTTAGGTATAGGGCCCTCTTAGAAACCTCCAAGACTAAAAGAACCCCTCATATATCTTACAGGGCCTCAATATATGCCTTAATTAAACTATCACCAGATCAATTAGGGAGTTGGCACAGGTTTAAAAACTCGAACATTTAGGGCTTCACACGGCGTGCTCTCCCTATAATCACTTTACAGCCCTAGGGAGTGCGAACCTAAGGAGCAAAGGAGGTGCCTTGCCATCCTCGATGGCAGCAGATGCTTCGGATTCTTTCGGGGCCTCCTCAGCGGTGTTTTATGGGGTCTTCTGAGATTTCTTAGGATCCATTACAACGGCTCTTAGGGAGGCTTGATAGGGGTTGATGAGGCTTTATTCGGGGTTCCACCCTAAACCCTAAACCCCAAACCGTAGAATCTGTGACTTTTTTGGAAACGACTTCTGATCATGGCTGCCCAAAGCAGGCTTCAAGAGCTCTTTGAAAGGAGGCTCCGGAAGGGCTTCATTTGGCGCTTTTGAGGCCTTTTGGGCTTGGGGCGTCGGGCGTGAGAGTTGCCGTACAAATAGTTCATAATAACAATAATAATAGTAAAAGATAGTAGGGGTAAAATGATAGTAGTATCAATAATAATAATAATAAGAATAATAATAATAAAGATAAGAGTAATGGTAATCAGCTTTCTGGAGAGATAACAGGATGTCCGTGCATGAATACTAATAGAATAAGTGCATGCGTACACACCCTTGTATGCATTTTACAGAAGTATGTTTATGTGTAGGGGCCATAAGAGGGTCCTATTACAGGTTGTTCCAGGGGCAACGACGTCTATCCCTGCTGACGAGGCGCCGCGGCTTCCGCCGGCTTCGTGTTTCGAAGTCGGAGTTTGGTGGCCTGTTCAAGTCAACAAATTTCAGGGAATTTCGAGGTTGGCGGGGTTTCACTTCTTTTTCGTGTTTAGGGTGTCTGTCATGTGTTTGGGTTTATAATATTGCGATATGATTCAACATGTAGTCTACTGGCGCACAAAGACCGTAGTGTGCAATCCCTAAACCCTAAACCCTAAAACCCTAAAAGGCTTTCTGGGCAAATTTGAACACCCCGGGGTTACGGTGGAAGGCTTAAGAGAGGCCTAGGGAATGCGGCAACGTGAGCTGTGAAAGAGTGTGTAGTTTAGGCTTCCTACATACTACCTAGAGGCTCCACTATTGTTCCTTTTCGTGGATATTTGGGATCCCATGGAACTACAATGGAGCCTATGGCTAAAGGTAAGCCCTACCTTAACCCCAAATAAACTGCCTTTGTAAGGACCTGTTTTTCAGGATATCATAAGGAACCCTTGAAAAACAACAGGTTCTACAGGGTTATGATATGAACCCGGAACCTGAAGTCCTATGCCCTCAAGGCGCAACCCCAGACCTGCAACCCAAAACCCCAAGAAGCCTCAATTCTTAGACCAAGGGTTTTGGGGCTGTCGGGTGTCATTGCCACTATATCTATATATGAATGAGCGAATTTTTTCTAATCTTGAAAACACGAAACTGCGACATAAGGACCCATGAAAGCAGTAAGCCTCTACCTGAGAGTGCGAAGATAGAATAGGGGTTGGTGGCTTCCCCAAACCCCAAGCCCTAAACTCCCTAAACCCTAACCTGGGATTCTGTAAGGGTTTGTTGCTCTCCCGATGGGCCATACATGCTCCTACGAGGGTCGGGTTCAGAACTTTGCTTTCGGGTGGCTTTTGAGGGGGGAGCTGTACTGTTGTTGCAGCAGACCGGGGCTTGTGAAGGGAATATTACCCACAGGCCCCCTAAGTAGTTCCTTCTTTTATGGTGTATATGTAGGCTCCTATAACCTATGGGTGTATTAAAGTATCAGTCCGGCGGTTGATGCGTCTTGTCTGGAATGCTCCAGCGCTTGCCTTCATCTGTACATCTGATCTTAAATTAAAAACTCTAAAACCTCTCGCCCCCCACGAACTTAATCCCAAGCCCAAACCGCATAAAACCCACGCACTATACCCCAGACTTCCAAAGTTCAAAATCCTAAGAAGTGAAACCTATAAAACCCTACAAAGCAAGTCTATGCCTCACACCTAAAGAGGCCAGAACCCTAAACCGTCATCCCCAAACCCTAAATCGTCAACCCAGAACTCGGCCTTATATGCGAAAACCTAAATAGCGGCCTCCAGCGGATTCTTGCAGGGGATGGTGAAGGCTTTTGCGGCCTCTGCTGCACCTCGTCGAAAGGTGGGCCCAGACCCGGCGCACCCTAAACCCCTAACTCTAGGATTTTAAAGCTTTAGGCTTTAGGGCTGTGGGCTTCTATTGCTTGAGGCCTTGAGGTCAGGGGTTTAGGGCTTTTAGGGTTTAAGGATGTTTGAGAGGCTTTGAGGCTTCGGGGCTTTAGGGTCTGAGAATGTGAGGGGTTTGGGCCTTCGGGCTTTTGAGGGCTTTAGGGATTGAAGGGTTCTTTGTGTCTTAGCGTTTCAGGTCTCTAGGATGTGGTTGTTTCAGGCTTTTAGAGTTAGAAGGGTTTAGATGTTTAGGGCTCGAGGGATTCGGGGTGTAGAGTTTGAGGGTTTAGGGTC
>CAJNJA010005106.1:0-17999 GCA_905231915.1 Symbiodinium necroappetens
GGCTCCCGATGGTGTGCTCTCGACTCTACATTCGAGGGGGTCTTTTCTGACAGATATCCGGGAATTTGGACTCCAGTTCCATGGATCGCTGAGGACAGGCCTCACCTGATTCAGGTCTCTTCTTCGGATCGCTTTGTCCATGTCGTGGTTGAGACACCTGCCGCCTGCTTCTGCGCTGCCGTTCACGCGCACACTGAGCGGCGGACCTGCCCACCCTCCAGCACCCGCCTGCGGTCCTGTCCATTCCAGATGCGGAACTCGACCTCGGCACTACTCTGCGGGATGGCGATGTCGTGGTGGAAAGCCTGAGCTCAGCTACTAGCGCCCGTCACCTGCAGTGGGGGCTCCTCGGCCTCCTTCTCGGCCTGCGTGGGCCGACTTGGATATGGGCCGGCGCCCTGTTGTTTCCACTGGGGCCCTCCTTTGGGGCACGCTCGGGATCTGACGTCGGCTATCATCGCCTGTGGACGCCCTTCGGCACTCTTTTGGGACCCGCCGCGGGGCCAGGGTACGCCTGCCCGAGCGTGCTTCGCGACGAGCAGTTGCCTGCATGGCGGGCTTTTGCACCAGTTGACCCGCCGGTGGCATCTGCTGACTATGAGTGGGTGCCCCGCTCGCCGGACCAGGCCCTGGCGAGCGTTGTGTTGGTGAGCCCACCTGCCCCGCGTGTTGTACTTCTGCCCACACGGAGCCCGTCCGCACATATACTCAATACCTTGCAGGCCGCGATTCCTGAGCTAACCTCTGTGCTCGCGCACCCCGCGATCTGGCGGGGTTCTCAGCACTCCTCTCAGCCTACTTTATCCCTTCGGGATGGGGATGTGGTTCATGTCAAGGCTGACAGGTGGCTCCCCATGCTCCGGACTCCGCCCCCGGCCAGGTACCCTACTGTGATGCATGCTGCCTCCCTCGCATTTTGGGGCCTGCCATTTGCTGTGGACCAGCCTGGTATGTTGTTCGCCTGGCAACCTGGCGAGGTATGTCCCTTATGCTTGCCTACCGCGAGAGGGGAGACCTGGGATCCTGTTGGGCTGACCTTTCGCCCTACCTTGGCCTCATTCAGCCCCGACCGCTGGATACCCACCCAGCGACGAGACCCTCTAGGGCTGCACCTTATACTTGATAGCAGCCGGCCAGGCTGGGTCCATCTGATTAACAAGGGCTTCCCTCCTCGGGCAGTTGCCCGCCACAGACGGGAAGTACCCGGAGTTACGCGTGACGGCGATCTCGACCCTGTCACGGCGGGCGCTACTGGGTCTGCCTCGACACTGGGAGCCCTCTTTGTCAGTGGGCTCTTTGGATTGCGGCATCTCCGGGCCTGTGGATGGTTCCATCTTTTATGCCTTTGGCTGGGTATCTCTTGGATACAGTTCCATCGCCCTGTCCCGATCCATACCGGGATTGAGGCAGTCTTGTGCCGAACATACGCTGTCGCCTGGGGGGCTCCCCAGACGGGTGGCCTCCATGTGGATTTGGACGAAGCCGCTGCCGTCTATGCGCAACTATCGGCTCATTACCTTGCGAAGCCCCTGCGGCGGGACCTGCCTGCCCCCACACCTACAGCTCACCTGCAGGCTTGGCACCGTTTTCCACTTTGGGGTGGTGGGGTACCCGATGAGGTTTTCATCGCTACTGATGGCAGTGGGGCGGCTGCGGGGAGTTGGGCCTTCGTGGCATGGGCCCTTTGGCAAGGACGCTGGTATCGGATCGGCTGGGACGGTGGCTCCCTGACCCGCACTCCCTGGCTCCCGGCGGACACTGAGCGTGCTGTGGACGTCCGGTCATTTCTCGGAGAGCTCGGGGCACTCTCTTCCGCGGCTGCCTGGGTTACCGCCTGGTGGGACTGTTTGCTTGTTTCCACCAACCACGCCCCTGCCAAGGTTACGGTCGCTGTTGATAATACCGCGGCTCTGTGCATTGCGGCCGGACACGCTGGTGCCGTCCGTCCTCCGGCTTGTTTGGCGCGCTGTTTGTGGCAGGCGGCACAATCACGGTTCTCCACGGACTTCCGCCATGTTCCCGGGCACTCCGGCAGGGCGGTCAATGAGCTCGCCGATTTCCTTACGGGGTATTCTGCGAGGCACCCTCTCGCCGCATCTTGTGGATACTCCCGCCTGCCCCCTGACTTTGCCGATGCCCTCCTCTCTGCCTGCCGCAGCCTGTGGTTGCTGCCAAAAGCTGTTCGATCTCCGTTGGGGCTTCGGTGGGAACCGTCTGTCCCGGAGTCTCCCCCTGCGTCTGCATTTGCCCGTACGGTTGAGGTCACTGCCGACCCTGTCCCGCCTCGAGTGCGGCCCTCGCCTGTGAAGCTGCGTGTGGTTCAGGCCAACATTCAAACGATCAAAGATGTGGACCCCACTTTTTTCAACAAAGAAGGGCACGGACAACGGCGGTTATATCTTGCCAAGCAATTGAGGCATCTGGAGGTTCAGGTTGCCTTTTTGCAGGAGTGCCGTAGTCGTGCCGGGCGTTGGGCGTCGCACGGATTCCTAAGTTGGCGTTCGGGAGGAGCTAAGGGTGGTTTCGGGGTTGAGGTGTGGATTAACCCTGCCTGTATGTCTCCACCGCTTCAGCTAGACGATTGGTGCATATGCTTTGCTGATCCTCGCATCCTTATTGTGCGGTGTTGTCGGGCTGATTTGCCCCTGATCTTGATCTCGGCGCATGCACCGCATGCTGACCGCCCTGCTGACGAGATTCGCGCGTTCTGGGTGTTGCTAAGCCAGCAGGTCCGCCAACTCCCTCAGCATGCACGCCTTTGCATTGGCCTAGACGCGAATGCCGACTTTGTGTCGCAAGACGAGGACGAGGCTCTGGTTGGGCCCCTGCTTGCCAATCGGTTGACACGGCCGGCGGACGACTTCCTGATGCGATTCGTACAGGAGTTCGGGCTTGTTGCCCCCGGAACATGGCCCTCCATCCACCAGGGTCCCTCTTGGACGTGGCAGCACACTGGTGGACGGAGGCAACGCATTGATCACATCCTTGTCACTGCTGGGGTTCCAGCAAGCCATCATGCGCAATGTGCGGATTTTGACATTGTGAATGGGGACACTCGCGATCACATGCCCATCTGGTGCCTCCTGCAAGTCCCGGCTGGGGAAGCTCTTCCTCGTCAAGGCCCTCGTCGATACCCCGCCACTGTGGCGGCGGCGGTCTGCTCCTCCCTTTGGCAGAAGGTGCATCCCCGGGATGACCTTCCGCCCGATTGTCAGCTGTCTCTTCTTAAGACAGCCCACGCCTCGAGTGTCGCCGAGCTTCCTAGGAGGCCTCCCTTTGTTCGGCGGCAGCCCTACATTTCCGTGGCCGCGGAAACCGTCCTGCATGCGCTCAGAGATGCCCGCGCTGAGGCCCGCAGGCTGACCCTCCTTCGGGACCGGCTTCTGTTGTCTGGGTTCTGGCAACGCTGGCGCCGCCTCCAGCCATCTGGTCAGTCCCTCCTCTTGCTACATCAGCTTCGCATGCAACTGTCGCACCTGCAGACTGTTACTACCGATCTTCGGCGACGAGCCCATGCTCTTGCTAGGCGCGACAAGAGGGCCCACTTTGCTTCCCTGTTGGGCGATGCCTCTGCCCATTGGCACTCTACCGGCCGCGTCATGGAAGCCACTAATAAGCTGGCTTGGGCCTCTAAGTCAGCCAGAGGTCGCCGCGAGGTCCGAGCAGCAAGTGGTTTCGACATTGATGACGCTCTGCAGGCTCAGTTTCAGCAACAGGAGGCTGGGCAGATTGTGTCGCAATCACAACTGCAGACTCGCTTCCAACGCTGGGCCAAGACTAGTCGCGCGCCATGTCCGCTGGCCATTCCCACACTGCTTGAGCTCGAAGCCTTGTGCCGGGCTCAAAAGGCCGGTAAGGCCCCTGGCCCTGACACACTCCGGAACGAAATCTGGCGAGGGAGCCCTGAGCGTGCCGGACGTTGGCTTTTCCCTGTGTGCTTCCAAGTTGGGGCCGGGACACCGGAGCCGATTGACTTCAAGGATTCCTCGGTGTGCGCTCTGCATAAGAAAGGTCCCGCCCACCTGCCGGCTAACTTCCGCTCCATAGCTATGCTAAATGGCGTTGCGAAGCTCTGGCATTCGCAGGTACGCGCTACTGTCGGCCAACAGGTGCTGGGTTGCTATCACGCCACTCAGCTAGGAGGACGACGGGGCATTGACACGAGCATGGCCCTTGCTGTGTTTCGCTGCGCCACCGACCTCACCACCTTGCAAGGGCGGTCTTGGGCTGCCTTCTTCATAGATATCCAGGCAGCATATTATGAGACCGATCGCGGCCTCTTGTTCGAAGGGGCCGACTTGCGTCAGGAGCTGCAGGGGCTGGCCCTTCCGGCACACGTCCACGCTCTCATTGAGAGGGGCGTGCTGCGGGGCCTCGGTGTTCCAGAGGAGCAGGTTGCCCTTCTGCGCGATTGCGTAGAATGCTCCTTCTGGACATTCGTGGGCCATTCGAGTTTGGTCGTTGCCACTCGGGGTTCTCGCCCCGGCGACGGCCTGGCGGACGTTTTATTCGGGGCACTCTATGCGGTGATCATGCAATGCATTCAGGCTGCCTGTGCGGCCATTGATGTCGCTCACCACAGTCTGTCCCTTGCCATGGGGTCCCCCGACACTGCCCTTCAGTTGGCTTGGGCAGATGACCTCAGTCTGGTTGTGGACTTTGATACCGCTGCTGCAGCTTTGAGACTTCTGCCACAAGTCGCTTCTATTATCCTCCGGATCATTGAGGCCTTTCGCTTCCGGGTTAATCTGGGTGAGGGCAAGACTGAGGTGATGGTGCACTTATGCGGCCCAGGCGCCGCTGCTGCGCGTCAGCAGTTACTGACCAGTCATCCTCATGTCCCAGCGGACGATGGAAGGCGGATCCGGGTTGTTGCGGAATACAAGTACCTTGGGGTACCCCAGCGGGTCGTGGATTCGGGTCGCCGGGATATGGAAGCCGCTGCCGCCCGTGGCCGTGCGGTATGGACTCAGGCAGCCAATCTTGTGCATTCCCCTTCTCTTCCCTGGCCCCTTAAGTTGGCTTGGTTACAGGGGCGCACGCTGCCTGCCGCCTATTCCTCCTTGGCCACCTCGCTTGCCACTTCGGCCAGGGCCCTCGCTCCGCTTAAGGGCCTGCGTGAACGATGTGTCCGACATCTGGCAGCAACCTGGCAGGACGGGCATCATGCTTCCTCTGAGAATCTGGCAGTCTGCGTCTCGGCTCCCGATGTAGACACCTCCCTCTGTGTTGCTCGTGTCCGGCTGCTCTGCCGTATCTTGCAGGGCCGCTCTCCTTTTGTCTACGAGGCCTTCGCTGCCTCCTGGGACCGGGCGGGCCGTTTTGCTACCCTGCTCCAGCAAGCTGTCCGGGACTTGTGGCCAGCTACGGGCCTGCCGCCTCTAACTGTCGGTGGCCCTACCCTTGCACTGGTTGCTCGCTCCTCTCGGGCTATTCTCCGGGCGTGTCGACGGATCAGCCGTCATGGCACCATGTTGAAGGCCCTGTGTCGGATGTGGTGCTCCTTTAGGGCGAGCAAGTCTAAGGCTGTCATCGGGGCTGCCATACCCCAGACTTGCCAGCTTTGCCAGGCGGTCCTCCCGTCCCAGCACGCGTTGGCCGCCCACCTCCATAGGATGCACGGTCAGGTCGCCCTTAGCACGCAATACACGTGTGGCACAGTGTGCCTCTGATGTCTTTCAGAGTTCCATAATTCTGACCGGTTGCGGTATCACTTGCAGCATTCTACATCCTGCGAGCACGGGCTTCGGTGTGTGGTCGGCCCGGTGTACGTTTATGGTTCTGGGACTAAACGGTCTGGCAAGAAAGGCCACCTTCGCGCGCCAGTCTATCGTATTGCGGGGCCCATCAATGCGACACCCGCTCAGCGCCGTGCCTCCCTTGAAGGTCGCGTCTGCTCACAGGCTGAACTCGATGAGGAGTTGAACCGCCTGGCTCCGGGTCCTGGTTTTGCCACGTCTGCCCGCTCGGCTGCTGTGGTCCCACGGCCCTGTCCCTCTGGCCCAGCTCCAGGTGCCGCGCCTCCCCGGGAGATCGCCCCGCAGCCCGGGTCTGGTCGCCCCTCTGCCACCTCTCCCTTCTCTGATGGTCGTGATTGGTCCTGGCATGCCTTCTCGGACTATGCTTGCCCCGATGATGTGCTGGTTACCTCCCTGCTTTGGGATGCTCCCCAACCGGCCAGAGTTTGGGCTGTTCCGATAGAGTGGCATCGGTGCTTTCGGGCTTTCTGTCAGCTCTCTCTCAATGAGCCTTGGTCCATGGCCACCTGGCGGGTCACAGCCTTTCTTCGAAAGGAGGCCGCTCCCCGGTCCCTCGATGCCGAGTCTGCCACCTTTGCAGCCGCCACTCAGGTCCGGCAGCTTTTTATGCGCCGCCTAGTCACCCTTCGTTGGCTCCTTTCTGGTCTAGGGTCTGAGCACGCGCTCTGGTTTCGTGCTCCCCTTGCGCCGGCATGGCATGCCTTCCTTCTCCGCATGTGCCCTGGAGCTGTGCTCCTTTCCACCGTCCCGGTTCTTGGCTTTGGCACGCTGCTGGCCATGCCTTGGTGCGTCTCGTCCATTCTTGCCTTTCTGAGGTCTGTCAGGGTTGAGCGCACGCGTGTCTTTCGCCTGGTCGCTCCCCATTGCCATGCTTGAGCCGGCCTCGCTGGGCCGCCCGTTTGGTGGCTCGCGCCGCTCTCGCCCGTTGCCCTGCCGGTTTCCCCTGTGTTCCGGTTTTGGTCTTCCGGCTTGGCCTTGGCCCGGCTTGTCCTCCCTGCCTGGTCTCTGTCTCGCCGGTGTTTTCGCGCTTTGCGCCCGTCTCCGTTGAGCCTCTGTCCTCGGCTCCGGGGTGTCTCACGCCCTCTGGGCCTGCATGTTGGGCCTGCAAGTTGCCCGGTTTTCCAGGGGTGCGGGCTTGCCCCGCTTTTGACCCCGCCATGCTTTGCACAGGACCTCCCTCATGCAGTGAAGAAGAAGAAGTTCAGGGTTTAGGGTTTAGGGTTCTTACTTTATCATCGTCGGGGCCCGAAGAATTAGAATTAGAAGAGGGTGTTGGCAAATGATACTATGACAGGATATGATTAAGAATTTGGTCGGGGTGCCCAGAAAGTCTGGCGTCTTACTCTAGCAGGGGGTGTAAAGGCTTACGAAAGTTTCGAAAGGGGCCGACATAATTCTGATAGGTTTTTTTGGTATATTGTACCATGAAGGGAATATGAGTGCCCAGAAAGTTTGGTGTTTTAGGTGGTTGAGAGGTTTAGGGATTAGGGGCTTTAGGGTTTAGGGTCTTGGGTTTTGGGTTTAGGGGTTTAGGGTTTAGGGTTTGGGGATTATGGCAAGAAGGGATCTGTCCGGCTTTCGGCGTTTGGGGTTTTCAGGCTTTCGGGGTTTGGGGGTTTAGGGTTCGGGGTTTAAGCTTAGGGTTCGCTATTCGGGTTTAGGGTTCAGGGTTCTGGGTTCTGGGTTTAAGGGTTTGGGTTCGTTATTCGCTCCCAACGTGTCAGGGTGTCCAGCAGTAGGCGGGTGACAACCGCACTGTCTAAGTCCCATTAGCCTTCAACTAATTTTGCCTTGGTTCTGACCGCTATATGCAATATAGGATTCTATGGTCAGTTACCCAAAGGCTCCATGTACCATTATAGTAGATACTTAGGCCTTAAAGGGGTCCCTATATAGGTACTTTAAGGCCTAAGTATCTACTATAATGGTACATGGAGCCTTTGGGTTAAGAACCCTAAACCCTAAACCCCAAACCCTAAACCCTAAAGCTGGTTCTCCACTCGAATCATAGGCTGAGTGCTTCTAGACGTGAAATCGGAACCCGACATCGTCTCCTCAGAACAGTACCCACGGATGACCCGTCCTGAAACGTAAAGCCTACTGCAGAAGCCTATAATAGTTAACAATATGATGCCCTTCTGTGCCTTATTCATGATTATACTTATACTCTAAAGGAGCCCAAAGCCCTGTTCTACTTATGAAAAGGCCCCTACATTACTCCAGTGCTCTCCCAGAAGGACATTCAGGACAACCCCAAAACTTCTCATACATTCTGCGCGCATCTTGTGCGGTACCCCGAAAAGAGCACTAAGTCAACAAGTTAAGAACCCCGAAAAGCTTAGGTGGTGAACCTTGAACCATGTAGCCCGAACGGCATCGAGGTGTCTTGAAAGTGGACGATTTCCTTCGGCTGGGAGAACTTATTTGCCATGAAGATGCTCGTGAAGCTCGCCGCCTCCGCCACCTGGAATGTTTCGCCCTAAAAGTCCATCTACCCAAATACTGTTGATGATTTGAATCCTGCATTACCTCATAAGGACTCTAAACTATGGGAATTATGGTATATTCCTTCTTACGGGTACTGCAGGATTTATATCATCAACCGTAGTATATATTTTGGCCCCAGAGTACTTATGTAGGGACTACTTGTTATTTTTAGTGCCAAAGTATATACTGTTTGGATACATGGACGCTTAGGGTATTGGATAAGGGCATCTTGCGTCGCCGGGGTCGAAGAAAAAGCTGGTCTGCATGCCCTCCCAGTTTCCCGCCATAAAGCTTGCACGCTTGAATCCTTCAAAGGCAAAGCCCCGGCCCTAAACCGTAAGCTTCCAAGCCTAAGCCCCAAAACCCTTCACCTGTACTACTTGAAACACAAAGCCCTCTACCCATAGTCTCCATTGTAGCTCCTTTTTGGGGTTACCTTGTAGGATCCTTTTTTTGTTGAATTGGTTAAGCCAAAAAAGGAACTACAATGGAGACTATGGGTAATGCCTCTACCCTCTATCGCAGGCCCGGATCCTCCACCGGGCCGTAGTTGTGGCGTAGAGCTTCGAAAAAAAGGGGTTTAGGCAGTACCTCCAAAAAGGGTTTAGGCAGCACCTATAGTCTCGATCGTTTTTTCGTCAACCAAATTTAGATTACAGGATCCTAACATCCTAATAATCCCCTGAACGTAAAAAGGAACTACAGTGGAGACTGAATTTGCGGTTTATCAGAAGGTAGAGGACGTAGAACGGTAGGTTATGGGCTTTTCCTTATAAGGCGGAAGACTTGCAATGGTGGGTTACCCTAAACCCTATACTAAACCCTAAACCTAAACGCTAAACCCTAAACCCTAACCCTAAACCCTAAACCCTAAACCCTAAACCTGAACCCTAAACCCTAAACCCTTGAGTTCAAGCCTCGGTGGACCCAGACTGGAGGCTCTGAAACCCACAGGGCCTATCGACTGGGTTCTTGTTAAGGGGGTTTTGTTTATGTTGCCATAACATAGAAGCCATATTATTGACTATAAATCCCTGTTAACTTGAATTTAAAAGGACACCATAATAATATTATTTGCTATGCACTACAAGGAAACCATACTATTTACTTTACATCTCCAGTATAGGGCAATTTACATACAGTCCCCAACAAGAACCCGGTATCGATAGCCCACAAGTCTTTTGACCTTCCAAGGCGTTTACAATCAAAGTAGCCTTACATAATACAGTAGAAGCCCAACAGTTGGAAACCCACTAGCCTCCATCCTTAAGAGTAATGTATAGGGAATCCCAGCACTAATTGTCCTTATTCCGGTTTCCAACTTGTTGGGCTTTGCTATAGGGGCTTTGGGCCCCAAAGTCTTAAAGTACTGTTAATAATATATGAATCCCGCAGTATCTTAGGGAACCCGAATCTATGGGAATTTTCGGTATATTCCTTATTATGGGTAGTGCAGGATTTATATTATATCATCAACCGTATGAGGGTCCCAAGGGTCTCTTCTACTGTCTAGGGGTTTAGGGTTTAGGGGTTTAGGGTTTAGGGTTGGGGTTTAGGGTTTAGGGGTTTGGGGTTTAGGGGTTTAGTGGTCTAGGGGTTTAGGGTTTCGGGTTTTCAGGGTCTACACCGCACGATCCCTCTGTGTATGTTTGGCAGACTGTCTAGGAAATCCAGCTTCTGAAATCCCGGAACCACTAGCTAGCATGGGTACAGTAGAAGCCCAAAAGTTGGAAACCCAATAGCCTCAATCCTTAAGAGTCATATATTGGGAATCCCAGCGCTAATTGTCCTTAATCCGGTTTCCAACTTTTTGGGGTGTACTATAACCGAATAACAAATCGCCGGTATGTTTTAAGGGTTAAGGGACATGCCTGTGTTATGGAAAAATGTACAGTACCTATCGTCTCCATTGTAGTTCTTTTCTTTGGCTAACCAAGTTTGTATTATAGGGTCCTGAACATAAGATGGGTTCACCAAAAAACGGAACAACAATGGAGACTATAGGTAATTTCCCCACCTAAGCCATGACCTAAACCCCCAAGATTAAGCAAACATAATAATGGCTCAACACCTAGAAGATGCTAGTGTTCTACACAGTTTTGGTGTCCAGGGATGCCCTAAAACCCCAGACCCTAAATCCTAAACCCCTAAACCCCAAACCCTAAACCCCTAAACCCTAAACCCCTAAACCCCTGAACCCAAAACCCAAAGCCCTAAACCCCAAACCCAAAACCCTAAACCCCTAAACCCTAAACCCCAAACCCAAAACCCTAAACCCCTAAACCCTAAACCCCCAAACCTTATAAGCCCTATACCATGACGCCCTAAGCCCCCAAACGCCGCCCATCTTCGAAGACCCTAGGTCCGCCAACTACTTCAGTGCTCAGAGACCCAGGGTTCAAGCTTTTTGTGTTCGAGCCTTCGGGTGTGGGGGTTTAGGTTCCTTTAAAGGGATCTTTAAGGGTTCCTTTAAAGGGATCTATAAGGGATTAGGGTTTAGGGTTTAGGGTTTTAGGGTTTAGGGTTTAGGGGCTTCGGGTTTAGTAATTTAGGGGTTTAGGGGTTTAGGGGTTTAGGCTTTAGGGGTGTAGTGTCTTTGAGCTTAGGGCTTAAGGCTTGCGGTTTAGAGCTCAGGGTTTTGAGATCTAGGACTCCAGGGGTTGCGTCAGCACAGGTTGCATTGATATCGCCGAGGAGGCTGCAAGACTCTGCCAGGAGGACTGCCGGGATATGCTTCGGAGATGTTGTCCACTTGGACTTAGGGGCTGGAGTAGGTAACCTTTAACCTTTTGGGGCTTATATAAGCCTACTATAATTCAAAAGGTTAAGCTTTTTTGGGCTAAGGTACTCGGCTCCTAAGTGGAAAGGTCCGAAAATCAGGGGGAGGCTCAGAAAGAGCTCCGACCCCTCGATAAAATGCCTAAGTAGTAGCTGGCTAGTCGACCTTGTTCTGTCGGTGCCTATATCTAGTCCCCAGAGAACCCAATACCCCTTGATGAAGGAATATACCTTAAATCATAATATTAAGGCCCCTAGACTTTAAGGTCTATATTCCTTAATTAAGGGGTATTGGGTTCTCTGGGTCCTACTCCTGCCACACCACTGTGGTTTTTCAGGATGGTTTCTTCTGCGAACGCCCGTCCATTCTGGGATGCGACGTTTTGACATGTCGTTCTGTCTTACCATCAAAGCATGTTTGCCTGTCGTATAGACGTACGTACGTCCATCCATACTTACTGATTTACCTGGATACAGGCATACATACACAGATGCAAGCAGTCGTACCTAAAGACATACAGACAGACATATAGACAGACAGGCACACAAACTTGTGCACCTACATAAACAGATACATACATGGAAATATAGTTAGATAGATGAATGAAGGGATAGGTGAATAGTCAGATAGGTTGATAATGATAGGATATATAGACAGATACCCACATGCACTGATTCATCTATGTATGTCAGTGTATCGAGGGAGTGAAGCATGCACAAGGGATGCGGACGTAAAAAGGTTATGCTAAGATGACTGCATCTCTACCACCCTCTCCTACTTCAATGACTTCGTGCTTCGTTTCTACATGATTTCTGTATTCACGTGTTGATGCACGTGTGTTTGCCGGTTTGTGCACGATTCAGGTTTCCGTCAATTCACGGGCTGTCCGGCTTGTCTTGGCGGTGTAGCATAGACCCTAAATCCAACACCCTAAACCCTAAACCCGAAGCCCTAAAACCCTAAACCCTAAAACCCTAAACGCTACACCCTACACCCTAAGCCCTTACCCGTCATGGACCGCACACGCCCGGTTTTCCAAAACTCCGAAGCCGCAGGCCTGAATCAAACTTGTGGGGTTTTAGGGTTTTTAGGGTTTAGGGTTTTTAGGGGTTTGGGGTGTTAGGGGTTTAGGGGTTTAGGGTTTAGGGGTTTAGGGGTTCAGGGGGTTTAGGGGTTTAGGGGCTTAGGGGTTTAGGGTGGAATTGTCAAAGACCAAAAGGCCAAAAGGTCGGGTGGAATTGTCAAAGACCAAAAGGTCGGAGAGCCCAAGCTCAAAAGCCCCAGACCTTAGTGGGAGTCCCACCGATCTGCTGTCCCCAAATTCTGAAGTCCCAGACCCTGAAACACTGCGCTTAAATAAAAACCTTAAGTTTAGGGTCGATGGCACACAGCAAAAATCATTTTGTGTAAGTTGATAACCTTAAACCCCGGTCGTCAGGAAGGGGTGGCATTCCTGAGCCACCAGTGGGCAAGCTTCGAGCATCCGGACCCTGATGGCGTACAATACAGGACCTGCCATTCCAGGGTTGGGACTAGGGCTTTGGGTTTAGGGTTTAGGGTTAAACCCTGAACCCTAAACCCCTAAACCCCAAACCCATACGGTTTCAATTGTTTCGATGTCAAAATACACCACCAGGAATGTAGCCTATGTTTAGACTAGGCCTGAATGGTGGGTTGCTGGGGTATATCACTTATACTGTTTCGGCAGCAGAAGCCCTAGGGTTACCCATAGAGCCCAGTACCCCTTAATAGTAAACTATAGAGCTTTTAATATCATATGATTTGAGGTTTATTCCGTGATTACGGTGTAAAGCGTTCTACGCACGTTCTGCCATGCCACGCCTCGGCGGTCTACTCCACTCGTTTTAAACTTCTGCACGTGAATCGTTCGAAGTGGCACAGCAAACTAGAAAATGTTCCGAACCCGTGAAATCAAAATGTTACTTCGGGTGGTTGGGCGGGATCCGCAGCACTGAAGCGGCCCCGACTGGGCGACCAATGGTGACAGGGCTTAGGGTTTAGGGCTTATAGGGTTTAGGGTGTGTGTGTGTGTGTGTGGAACCGCCAAGTTTGAAGCCTCAACCGTGAACCGATCCCCCCTTAACGTGAACCGATCCCCCCTTAACGCGCAGGGCCATGGTCAAGGCTGTGGAGGAGGTCTTGACGAGGGGCATCAAATGCAGTTGGGTCTGGGTGGACTACTGCTCCCTTGCTGAAGATCTCTAAACCCTATAAACCCCGATATTATAGGGGATTTGCATAATTACCAAAACTATTTTTTAACGGGTTTCTTTATTATAAGTGCTAAATAAGATACCCCACAAACCCCATTCTAATTATTAAGGCCCCTATATTGCCAACCCCCAAAGTAACCCCTATGAGCCCTTACAGTAGCCCTCACTGCAAACAACAGATGGGTCTTATCGTATATGAGAGTCCTAGAGACTCTTGCATCCGCTCTTAGGGAGAAATGCTTAAGTGAGTTTCAGGGTTTAATGGATCACTCGTTAAACCCGAAGCCTTACACCTTATGAGGACATGGAACCTCAAGGTAAACCCTGAGCCCAAAGCCCCAGCGGGCACGCGCGGGGTCACCCCAGGCTTCAGAAAACGAATATCGAATAGGGGTCGAGTTTAGGGTTTAGGGGTTTGGGTTTAGGGGTCGAAAATATAATAGTAAACAATAATGGTAAAGCTGACCATATGCAATAAATAACATAACCAGAAATCCGCACGGTTCCTTTCTGTATTGATAGCATAATGTGCCCCACAACCCTTTTTCTAATACTCCGGCCCCTATACACATAGAATGCGTCCTTTTTGTCTAGGCGTCCTTCTTAGCAGCCCGATTGCTTTTCTTTTTGTTTAGGGTTTTTGTCCCATCCGACATTCAGAAAAGATGTGGAGGCTTGCTCTTTGACTCTGTCGTTTGCAGGATGGTCAGACCCTAAACCCTAAACCCTATTTGGATTCAGAGTTTAGGGTTTTGGTTTTCGGACCTGTGCTTTCAAGCATTGCATGTTCAACGTTTCATTCAGCCTCATACGTCCGAAGCTTGAGTAGCTATATTAAAGACTGGCACGGTACGGGGACCCAGTACTCCAGTACATAGTTATCTCGGGAAGTTGTGTGTGTGTGGCATGTTATGAAGAACCGCACGTATCGTGAAGCTTCAACCCTCGCTGGGTTTCTAGTCCACAAACACGTAAACACTTAAAGCCTTGCTCCGTCGGGCTTCTCAATATAGTATACCCTAAGGGTCCATGTACCCAAATAGTATATACTTTGGCCTGAATGTAGGCCAATGTATATACTATTTAGGTACATGGACCCTTAGGGATACAAATGCTTTAATAAACCTTTTTAAGGACGATGGAGTTAGGGCCCTAGACCCCTTCAGGCCCCAATAATAAGGTCCCTGGAAGCATAAGGTCAGTCTGAATGTTCAGGCTCTGTGATAGGCTGTTGAGTTCTCCCAGATCTTCCCGAAAGCCTAAACCCTAAAACCCAAACCCTAAAACCCTAAGCCCTGAACCCTGGAGCCTTTGTCTTTCCAAAGGGACAGCGTGAGTTGGGGCTTCCCTCTTTGGGTATAAGACGCAACAGATTTACTTCCCGTTTCTTGATAGTCTTTAAATTATGGTTCACTTCTGTTTCGGTGCAGGGTTCAGGGATCACTATGACTATTTTTGTTGATCTTATTGCAACAACGCGGATTCCTGTTAAATGCATGAATTTTGAAGATCCACGGCAGACTCCGGCATCCAGGTTCCATCCCGCAGCGAAACACCTTCCAGCAGCAAACCGCCATCAACTCTTTGCCGCTGGACGCCTTGTAAGGGTGAGGGTTTTCTAGACTAGACCATTTAACTGCAGTCCCTTTGTCTGGAATCGCCCATTGTGCTGGGTTCTTGTTAAAGGGCTCATTTTATTTTGCACCACAATAAGGAATCGTTTTATTCATTGTAGATCCTTGTTATGGTAACTTGTAGATTAAAATTTAATCCCCTATAGACCCGAAAAGGAACCCCACATGATGCAACTTAGATTAAGTTCAATCCTCTAAGCCCTAAAACTAAACCCCAAATGATACAACTTAGATTAGATTCAATCCTCTAAACCCGAAAACTAAAGCCCAAATGATGCGACTTAGATTCAATTCAATCCCCTCTAAACCCTAGAAGGAAACCCCAAAATTACGGTTTAGGGTTTAGGGTCCCTAAGCCTATGGAAGGATTGCAGTCGTCTCTTCAGAGAGACTCCCGGGGCAGAAGACCCGAAACCCCAAGGCGCAAGATCTGAAGCCCCAAAGCCCTAAATCCCCAAGGCACGAAGGGCTTTAGGGTGTTGGGTGTAGGGTTTAGGGCTTTAGGGGTTTATGGGTTTAGGGGTTTAGGGGTTAAACCCCTAAACCCTGCACCCCTAAACCCTAAACCCATCATATCTGTTTGGGGTTTTGGGGTTCCATGGCACAGGACCTGAAGCCCCGAAGCTCGCCTTTCCTAGGAGGTTGGAGTGCGGGTATCGACGTATCCAGGGGTCTTGTTAAAAGCGCTAGGGTCTAGGGGTCAAGTTACCATGATGGAGATCTAGAGTACATAATTCTGGTCTTTTATGAGTATGGTAGCTTAAAGGAAGTTCCTTAACAAGACCAGAATGGGAATCAATTGTGGTGTCCTTGGTATGGTGTAACTCGAACTAACTTCCGTGACCCTTATGGAGCTTTTAAGGGAAGTTGAAACGATGGTAACTCATACGATATCCTAAACTGATAAAGAGCCTTAAATTATGATGCCTTATACAAAGCATAAAGTCCTTAACAGGTGCCCAGTATTGACCCTAAAGGAACCCTATAGTACCGTTACAGGAACCTTTAAAGGAGCTCTCACAGGAGCGCTTAAAGGGACCTACAGTAACCTCCAAGGAACCCTTAGAGGAGAGCCTTTAAAGGAACCCTAAACCCCTAAACTCCTAAACCCTGAACCCCTAAACCCCAAGCCCCTAAACTCCTAAACCCTGAACCCCTAAACCCCTAAGCCCCTAAACCCGAAGCCCCTACACTCCAAAACCCCTAAACCCCTAAACCCTAAACCCCTAAACCCCTAAGCCCCTAAACCCCTAAACCCTAAACCCCTAAAGCTCCGGAGCCCAGGTCCGTCTACGCGTCCTACTGCTCCGTCTTCCTCTCCGTGGCTGGGCTCTGGTTAAGGGATTTAATTTTAAGTGACCATAATAAGGAAACCATACCGGGTAGTTAGGGCTTAGGGCATTCAGGGTTTAGGGTCTTATTTGTTTAAGTTACCATAGGGAAACCATAGTATTTGCTATAGATCCCCATTCTGGTAACCTAAATGAAACTCCCTTAACAAGAACCCGAAAAGAGCCCTAAACCCCATAAGCCCTACAGACCTTATAACACCCTATAAAACCGTATACAACCCTATAAAACCCTACAAAATCTGTAGTCCCTAAACAACTAAACCCTATAATCCCCTAGAACACCCTATAAAACCCTGTAAACCCTATAAAAACCCTACAAAACCCTGCAAAACCCTATAAAACCCTACAAAACCCTATAAAACCCCAAAAAAACCTATAAAAGCCTACAAAACCTAGAATCCCTTAACAAGAGCCCAGGTGGTGCCGCCCTGCATCCACGCAGACACGGGGCTCCTGGGGCTTGGACTTGGAAGGTCTAAACAGGGTTTTTGGGTTTTTAGGGTTTTTTAGGGTTTTTAGGGTTTCAGGGTTTAGGGTTTTTAGGGATTTTGGGTTTTAGGGGATTTAGGGTTTTAAGGGTTTTTAGGTTTGGGGGTTTTGGGGTTTAGGGGCTTTGAGAAGCTAGATGGTTTACTTTAACAACCCCAAATAACTTACCTTCTTTCAGGACTTCTAGAAAGAAACTATAATAAGGAACCCTAAACAGGTAGGTTCTTTAGGGTCCAGGTATCATCTAGGTGGCACCTTGGGAAACTTTAAGATTTCTTGTATGGTTCCAAAAAGAGGTACCTATTCATAAATACTTTTCAGGGCTCCAACACTACAACCCGGTTAGTGTTGTTATTGATATTATCATTGTTATTACTATTATTGCTATATTGCTAGTGATATTATGGTTATTGTTATTATTACTGTTATTTTTATTCTTCTTATGATTATTATAGCTATTGCTATCTTCATTGTTGTTATACTTAATAAAACAAAGTATATGGGTAGTTCTCTAAATTGGGATCCCTTCTTAGGTCCCCAATAAAATCTGGCGCGGCACTCTTGTAAAAAAGAGCTTAAAAAAGGATTCTAGTTTCGAGAACTACTCATAATACGATAGATAGTATAGCACATAATATATAATAGATCATCTAAACCCTAAACCCTGAAGCCTGAATTCCTTAAGCCCTAAGCCCTAATCTCCAAACCGTAAACCGAGCAGTTTGACAAACCCCGGAGCCTCAAGCTTTATACTCGTCTAGAAACGTATAAGACAACCTGTTCCAAAAGTCTGTCCGTCAAACAAAGGAACAGCATCTTGGATTTTTTCCATAGCCTAAACCTTACAATCTTGCAAGCGCTACATATGTAAATCTCTTACGGAACCTTGTGGCAGAGCTCACTCAACCGTTCAAAGCAGACCCCGAGGCACAACATCTTACATGTCTATCCCTTATGACACTTAGCAGAACTCACAGCGCATCCCTAAATCCTTCAAAACAAACCTAGAGGCACAATATCTTACATGTAATTCGCTTTTGGAACCCTTAACAGAGCACTTACTGACATCCCTGCACCCTTAACCGTAATCCCCCAAACCCAGAGGCACAACATCTCATATGAAAACCGCTTGTAAAGCCCTTAACGGAACCCTGAACCCTAAACCCCCAAACCCTAAACCCTAAAACCCTAAACCCTAAAACCCTAAACCCTCAAACCCCAAACCCTAAATCCCTAAAACCCTTAACGGAACCCTGAACCCTAAA
>CAJNJA010005107.1:0-17997 GCA_905231915.1 Symbiodinium necroappetens
AGGATTTTGGCTTTGCCTCTTGCCATTTTTCCAGACAAAAACAAGCCAAGAACAGCTTGTTGGGGTTCTAGGCTTAGCCCCATGTCACTCCAGAAAAAACAAACTTGTGCTTGTAAGGGGNNGGACCCAGGAACTCCTCATGAGGGCCACCAGCTGTCACGACGACCCACGTGCACCCTCCCCCTTGATTCGCACGTACGTTTGCACGCCCTGTCACTGGCAGTCTTCGTTGGCTGAGGTGCCAAGTGACGGGCCCTCAGCCCCCTGCTTTAGAAACTGCTACCTTGGCAAACAGGTGTTCCACACACACACACACCCACACACGCACTCATTCACTCACTCACTCACTCACTCACTCACTCACTCACTCACTCACTCACTCACTCACGCACTCACTGTTTCTGTAATTGCCGTCAATGCTAAAACACACATGTGGGGTTATCCGGTCCTTTAATTTTGGTCCTTGTGGAAGTTTCGATCAATGGCTATTGGTTTCCTCGAGCTACAACCCAGGTCCAGTTTTGGCAGAACTGGTTGTCGCCCCTCCCCATCTGGTTGGAGAGCATCGCCCATATGCAAAGCATCCCAGTAAAACCTACGGCGATGCCTCGCAGCGGTGATTTTGACTGCTCGGCTTTTTAGACTAGTTGGTCTAGGGCTAGGGCATCATCTGCATGTTCTCGAATTCGAATGCATGCTGAGCGGACAACTGTCCACCAGTCGCTCAGCATCGTCCTTGCAATTCGTTTGGTTCACTCCGGCCGGAGTACCATTTGCTCCAAACACAAACCTTGAAGTCAGCAACAACTTGTCCGTGAAATCGACGGATCCTCTCGGTCGCGACTTGTGATTCGGGCTGTGGGTTTAGGGCTTAGGGGTCAGCACCTCGTCCTGCCTGTCATGCTACATCCAACAATGCTTGCAAAGCTCTGACTGGACCGGAAGTATGCTCCCCTGCTTAGTCCGGAATTCGTTTCCGCAACCGGCCACAGGACGGACACCACGAGGCACCTTTCTACGGGCGTTGACAAGCATTAGGAATGGTTCTTCGGTCATTTGTCATGATGGCTTCAATGCGAAAGGATGGGTTGTGGCCATGTGCAGCAGTCATCCATTAATCTGAGCCCCTCCTCAAACTTTTTTACCCAAGAGCACTGCTACAAATCCCCGCGGGTCAGCAAGTCCCATGAAGACTACGATTTAAAAACGTCTCAGTTGGCTTTCTGAGCCTTCGGGATCCGTCGGTTCAGTCGCACCATGTGACACTCTTAGGGATTATAGGGTTTAGGATTCTGGGAGGCCCGCCTTTTCTGGCGGAAATCACCCTCCAGCTTGTATGGATATGTGCGCAATTCACGCTCGCGCTGGGAAAGCTATCCGACAGATCCTCAGAAGTGCAAGGTGCTGCGCTGTCTGCTGGACGCTGGGGCGGATGCAGATCATGTACCCCGGCATGGGGTTTGTTCTCGATTGGGTGTGCAGGGCCTTTGGTGCTTGGTATGATAGGAATACACGTGTTGGGTGCATGAATCAAGGCTGTTCTCGAATGTAGGTGATGGCTCCCGGCATGACTGGTCAGCAAGATCGCTGGGCTCTGGCCAAGTCTGCAGTACGTGCTGTAAAACCTATGCTGCTGTTCGTGCTGCTCCACCACATCTTGCGACAGGATGCAGGGCTTGCAGTCGGTGCACGACCTAGCTAGAGACCACAGACTGTCGCTAGCAAGGGCATGTGGAGCTAGTCGGCACAACAGACCGCTGGACGTAAGACTGCCCGTGTTCTGGGCTCCTCAATAAGTAGTCTTCGGTTTGTGTAAGATCGTAAGGCCTGAAATTACAGCGAGGTCCTCGTGAATGGCGCCTCATCTCTCATGCTTGCTGCTCAACTCGGTGGCTGACTCAGTCTTCAAAGGGCTTAGGGTTGAGGGGATTCAGGGTAGGCTGTAATTCTGGCCTCGTACTGAGATGTGTATTAGCTGAGGGCATAATGCCATCGCGGACCCTGTTGTGAGCAACGCTGCTGAGCCCTTACAGCATCGGTGGGCTGGCTCCATACCAGTGTGAGGCGGTGTCAGGAGGTCCCAGCCTTGTGGATGTTCTCCCTGAGTTTGGACTGCAAGCTCGCTGGAGGCGACATGGAGTCTGTCTTGGCCTTGCTGCAAGCGGGTGCCGAGGTGGGAAGGCCGAAATCCTCGGTTTAGGCTGTATAGAGTCGTAGGGGGCCGGGACGAAAAGTCACCTGTGGTACTGAACACACGTCCGTGTAGTTGGCATGCATCGATGGACGGCGTATTGCGAGCACAGGCCCGAACCATGTCAAACTGTCAATGAACATGAACCGACATCAGCCCTCCACCAGGCTTATCGCGTTCGTGACAGTTGAAAAGTTGGAAGAAACGCAGAAACAGGTTCATCCTCGGCACTGCAGAGCAGCAGTGAAGGACAAGGAACCCTAAATCCTAAACCCTCAAATTCCGCACAGGACAGATCTAGGATCTAAGGCTGGATCCCCTCGCAAACCTGGAGATCCCGAATTGGATGTGAGACTTCTCGGACAGGTGGACAAGAGAGATAGGGATGGCTCCACATCTCTGATTCTTGCTTCTCAAGAAGGGCACCAGGAAGCTTGTCTGAAGATAGAGCTTGGCCAGAGCCGCCCCGACCAACTGCAGAACATTCCTTACGTGCACTTCAGAAGTGGCTGCGAACTGGACTACTGAATTTCTGTTCGATTTCAAAGCAGTTGTCCCTACACCGGTCCTTGCCGACAATACCAGTCCGAAGCCGCTACCATGCACGTTGCTCCGATATTTTGCAGCCGATCCCTCCGTGCAAATCCCAAAGAGGCAAGTCCGAGAGTCCTGAAGCCTGTAATTTCTAGGTTCATATGTTATGACTTAGTTTATTTGGGCTTAATATCATCCTGCCATAATAGAAACGGTTTAGTTTTTCGACCAGGGTACCCAGCCCCCTAAAATGATATTATGAGTGAATGAGTGAGTGTGAGGCATTTTTTTGGCCGAAGACATATGCCTGGCCTGACAAATTGACGACGCCTCGAGCGCGAAGGCTTACAGTGTCAGCAACATCACACGCAAGAACCAGCAACTAAGTGCCCAACCCGACCTGGTAGTGGTAGTGGTGGTGGTAGTAGTAGTAGTACTACTACTACTACCACTACTACTACTACTACTACTACTACTACTACTACTACTACTGCTTGTTGTTGGTGCAGGCAGCAAGCAGCAGCAGCACGAGGAGCAGCAGTAGTAGTAGTAGTAGTAGTAGTAGTAGTGGTAGTAGTAGTAGTAGTAGCAGCAGCAGCAGCAGTAGCAGTAGCAGCAGCAGCTTTTTTAGATCTCCAAGGCATTGGTTCCTCTTTTGCTGGATGCCGGGGCCTCTGTGGACTTGGCACGGCAGGGCTCCAGCGCTCTGATGGTCGCCGCGCAGGCGGCTCAAATGTCTAGAGTTAGAGGAACCCTTAAAGGAACCTCTAAAGGAACCGCATAAAGGAACCCTTAAAGGAACCCCATAAAGGAGCCCCATGAAGGAACCCTTGAGGGGCCTCTCGTGTAGGGTCCTTAGGTCTTTTTTCGAAGGATTTTGGATGGTCCTAGGCTTCTAGGCTAGGGCTTAGGGTTTTGGCTGCAGGGTGGTTTGGATAGTTCGTTCTGGATGTTAGTGAGTCAGTTGGGCTTTAAGTTTCGGCATAGCGGTGGTTTGGGTGTGCGACTTTCCTTCCGGGTTCGAAAGGAGTTTATGAGATTGAGCTTTCTGTGTTCTCTCCAGTGGTTTTGAGGGTATGCAAAAGGTCAGATAACCATTTGGTGGGATTCCTTCATGTAGGCAGCTTTCTAATCGGATCGGAGCTGATTGAACGTGTCAGGTTCCCTCAAAAACCGAAAGCCTCGACACCGAAACGGTTTAGGGCTTGGGTTTAGGCTTTATTTTTCGGATTCGGGCTTAGGGCCTTGGGTTTTGTGAGGATTCCCGGTTTCCACCTGCAGGTGAACGCTAATGCTTGGGAGTTTCATGATTTCCTTGGTTGACCGTTTGGTGGGGGTGTTCCGGAACCCGAATGTGGAAACCCGAATCCCAAAATCTGTGGAGAGATTAAGCTCCTGAACCAAAACTGTGAACTGGCCAAGAAGCCACAATCCCTGCACCGCAAGGCCTTCTGCGGCCCTGAGCCGCCTAAACCCTAAATCGAGTAAACCTAAACTTTAATCGATGTGTCCTGTATACGTCGAGGCGGGACATGGAACGACAGTCGCCGCACTGCTCGTGTCCTGGCGCACCGACTGTGGCTTTGTTTGGTGAAGCAGTCGTAGTCGTAGTCGTCGTCGTCGACGTGGTGGTAGTGGTAGAGGGACTGGTCGTGGCACTGGAATCGTGATCTTGGCCCTGGTCGTGTGGTTGTGGGTTGTGGTGGTGGCTTTCGTGGTCGCGGTCGTGGCAGTGGAAGTTGTAGTGGTGTGTTGTGGTGCAGTCATCTTCGTCGGTGCAGTAGCTATCGTCGATGTAGTGGTGGCGATGCATTTTGGCCTTGCGCCAGGGAGCGCCAAATCACGCTAGAGGTTTTTAATGTGCACGAATATGTAATTCGTTTACTTTGATTGGTTGAGCCGCATGTGTACTGCCCATTCATCCGCGTTTAAGCGATTGGAAGCTTCTTCTGATCCTAATTAGCTTGCGATTTTTGGCTTCTTGCAGAGCCCTGAAAACGTGAGTTCGGTGACAGCCTTTGCCACGCAACAAAAGCAAGGCTGCAGATGCCTGCATGACCATATCCAAATACAACACCGTTGTTTTCATATGTATGTATACGCATGCGTCGTATGTGCATAGCACTCGATGCCTATTTTTCTGAACAGATCTCCGACCGCCGTTCATGAGCCCTCTCCTGCGAGGAGGTGTTGAGACTGCCGGAACCTGAAGCCTATTATGTATTATATAATATATATATATATCGTATATAATATGATATATTATCTATATAATATTTATAATATAATGTATTTCGACTGCCAACAAGGCAGCAGGTGCTGCCGTCAACCAGGCACGAGAAGACGGCGGCACCGCTTTGCTGCCCGGCAGGGATAAGCAGTTGGAGTTTGTCGGGATTTCGGCGCTACGAATCGCCTTCGTCATGATATCGTGCCACGGCTTTGCAGCCGGCTTTAGCACGAAGCTCAGACCCTCAAAAGCCAACAGCACTCTTGTGCATCTGAGGATGCTGGCCGTGCAAGAGGGGCATCGTGGCATTGTGAAGCTGCTTGGTTTACATTCGCCACACTTCTTATCATGCTTCTCGTAGTAGAGTAGGTAGCCTTTAACCTTCTTGGGGGTGGGGGGCGGTACTTTGTATGATCCCTATGGTGTCAGAGGACATGCCCTGTCCAGTTTTGCCTACACGTTCACATGGCTGCAGACGTCTCTGTGCATTCAGGAGCTCCTTTGGCCCAATTGTCTTTCGACACTAGTGCTACACAGTGTAACCTTGCCTCCGTAGCAGGCCCTTTTCAGAAGCCATAGGCTCCGGTGTGCGTCCCGAGACGTGTGACGACAAGTCAGAGACTTTCTTCGAGCTGCTGTGAAAACCCTTCGTGCGCTCTACAGTTTTTGGTCTTTCTGCAAGATTCATCTGATAGCTGCAACAGTGACACCTTTGGAGAGGAGAGCCCATCCGCTTACCGATACTGGTAGCGGAGCTCGAACCAGAGCCCGTTACAGAAGCTGTCAGTTTATCCTGCTTTGAAGTGTGGGCCTCCCGCTCTTCTTGTGGAGGCAGCGTTTGCGAATTTCTTCTGCTTTCGTGGAGCTGAGATGGACAAGGACTATGATGCCTCCCTGGCGAAATGCGGCTGGGACGGGGACCCGTCCGGTTGGACGGACTTCGTCAGAAGGGTGAGATTATTGTACGAGAAAACGCCGAGAAAGAAGCGAAGGCAACTTGGACCTTCAATTGTATCCCAACTTCGAGAACGTGCATGGACCATCACGCAGGACGTGTGCCACCAGAAGTTAACCAGACGTGACGGCTGCGTTTATCTTCTAGAGTTTCTGCGTGATAGACTGGGGCGTAGCCCCATCCCAGATATCGGCATTCGCCTCGAAGAGCTTATGATCCGATTGAGAAGGACGGCCGGTACGCCTATGTCATCATGGGCGTCACAAGTCAGGCAGACCTATAAAAGGGTTCAAGTGGCTCTTCACCGAGCCCGGAAAGAGCAAGGGACTCTCCAACCCTTGACAACCACAGGCCCTGATGCAGCTCGTCCTTCGGCGCCGTCTTCGCCTTCCAGCTCCTCGAAAAGAGGCCGATCTTCCCCGACCCGTCGTTCGAGCACTGCCACTCAGGAGGAGCCTCAGGCGGAAGCGACGGGCGAGGAAGAGGACCTTCCGGAGCATCCTTCTATGTCTCCTGATGATGAGGATTCCTTCGACCCTGGTGTGGATGCTAAGTCGAGTTGGCGTCGAAGGAAAGACAAGAAGAAGGATGATGAGGATGACGAGAGCGATGACAGTGCAGCAATGCTGGCGGACCTGGAGGTGTGGGATCGTTACGAGGAAGGCCTCCAGGAGGTGTTGCCACCTGAGGTGCTTGGATGGTTGTTGTTGAGGAGGGCAAACCTTCCCACCAGTGCTCGCCTTTCGATTCAGGCGGCGGCCGGAAACTCGTTGCTCTTCACCGACATTGAGCGTGCCATGCGAGCAATGGAAGATGAGCTCATGGTGCATGACGATTCCCGTCGACAGCCCCAGCATCAGAAACGCAGGTCTTTCTGGGTTGAAGAAGACGGAGACTGGAGTCTACTCTTGACTCCAGAAGAGGACCTGCAGGACGTGATTTCTTCCTCGGAGATCCTGCATGTGGGTTCCAGGCTCCCCCAGGATGTCTATTTTCAGCAGGAACCTGATGCTTTCCAGGGTCAGCTCGAAACAGGATTTTGGCATCAAGAGGATGATGGAGCCTACTCCTATTGGGAGCTTGCCGAGGATGGCGAGTACTACACGCAGGACCCGTCTGGATTGTTCTGGGCGTGGCATGATTGGGATGAACTTGGAGCGACGGCTTCCGGTGGCGGCCCATCAGACGGGCCCAAGGAACCCGAAGATGCTTTCTCCTTGAGCGACCCCAAGTCCCGGACCTTCACTCAGGCTCGGCAAGCAGTGAGGGCTCAGAAGCTGTCCCGAGGTTTTTATCCGTTTAATCCTTCCATGAAAGGAAAATCTCGGGGCAAAGGCAAGGGCAAGGGCAAATCTAAGGGCAAGGGCTTCTCCTCGAAGTCTCATGCAGCCCCAGTCCTTGCGGCGACCGGTGAGATCTATGCTCAACCAGGTGATCCCTCCTTTACCGGATGCTTTGTATGTGGCGCTAAGGACCATTCATGGCGATCCTGTCCCAAGAGGTCCGGATCAAGTAAGGGAGGGGGAAAAGGTAAAGGGGGCCGGAGCTTCTTCTCTGAGAGCATCTTTATGATCCAGTCGGAGAATGATGATCTCCTGCCCGAAGACCAGACCATCGAGCCTCCAGCCGTGCAGACGATGCCTTTCTCCAGTGGTGACTTTGAACCCGCCACAGCACGCTTGGAGCTCTCCAGGACTGGGATGTGTGATTTCAGATGGGATCCACCCGCATGTCATACACTGCAGGAGCGAGTGACTTCAGTATGTCCGTCCACTCACGATTTTTCTTCTGCCTGGGTGGTGACCTCGCATGAGATAGGAGGCGCTTTTGCATCCAACAGTGGGGATCAACACCAAAGAGGGCATGCAGTCATCGACTCAGGAGCTACCGAGACTGTTGGCTCACTTCCTGCGATTGAGGACTTGATGAGGTTCAGATTTGAAGTGAGCGGGACTCCTGATCACTTTGCGATTTCGGATACGCCTCCCAGGAGATTTCGCTTTGGCAATGGCTCAGTCGGATTCTCATTGTCACATGTGCTGATCCCACAGGACTTAGGAGCCAACCGCGTTGATTTGGGGGTATACTCTCTAGATGTGGAAAAGGTTCCAATCCTGATCGGCATCCGCACCCTGAAAGCGCTCAGAACCGTCTTGGATTGCAGTCAGGCAGTGGCTGTCTTCGCTGCTTTAGATGCTACAGTCGGTGTGCGATTGCGGAGAAGTGCATCGGGACATTTGCTGTTGGATCTGAGTAAGAACTGGTTGCAGGACTCTGTTTCCATTTTGGCACCGACAACAGGAATCCTGATCGCCTCAACCGAGCCTCAAGATCAGGAGAAAAAGGAGGATTCAGTCTTTGTTGTGGAGCCAGATCCAGTGCACTTTCGTTCAGAATCCCATGTGGATCCACATGTGCAAGCTCCTTCCGAAGCTGTCGAACTTCCCGCAGTCCTTTTTCATTCTCGAGGATCAGGACACTCGGCTTCCGTCGTGACAGCCTCGAACCCCGGTGACTCCACCTCGGATCCTTTTTGGGTTCTTCGCGCTCTACTTGCCGGCCATGGCCGCCTCGACCGAGAAGGACTTCAGCAAGAGGACGGAGGAATCCACCGAGAAGGCGATCGCCATGGCCAAGGCATCGATCCGGAACACGTCGACCCCGAAGTCCAAGGCGAAGGCCAAGGAGTCGAAATCCAAGGAGAAGGCCCCGGAGCTCGACTGGGATCGCATCGAGGAGGGCAACCCCAAGGATGCTCGTCTTCATGGAAGTCCTTGCCATGGAAGCCATCAGATCAAGACGCGCTCCAATCAGCACGCCATGTGGCAGTGGTGCGAGAGGTGCGGGGTTCGCCTTTGCTATGTGCCGAGGGCTGGCAAAACGGGGTTGCATCGAGCTGCCGGTCCTCTTGCCGCGGATGTCCAGTCGATCACGTACGAGGTGAGCCAGACGGAGGAGCTTGCCTACAATCCCAGGCTGAAGGACCAGGCGATCGGACTTCAAGCAGCGGAGAACTCAGCCCTACGCCAGCTCGAGCACATCAGGGCGCAGAAGGAAAAGGTGATCCCGAAGAACGCGGCTCCGGCGATGAGGCCCAGTTCCCAGCCGAATGCGGCGAAGACATCAGGTCCGATCCCGAACGGCCCTGCACCTTCCTTGCCTACGGTGCCAGCCGAAGTGGTGGATGTGGACCAGGAAGCAGCCACGCCGGCCGATCCGGAGACTCTTCCCGCGAACCCGGCGAACAAGCGCCACCAGGCGAACTCAGCCGAGAGCCTGGAATACGCTCAGAGGACCGGGGAGGACAAGTGATGAGTTCCGAAGATCAAGATGTGAAGAGTCTTGAATCTTTAGCGCGAGGCCTGTGCGATCGACATGCCTTCAGTTTCGCTGAGTGTGACCGGCTGCTTCATCAGTTGGCGACTGTTGGAGCGGCCTGGAACCGAAGCCGACGTTTGCCCCTGGATGAAAAGAAAGCCGGCGGCTACTTGACTTTCGGTTTATTCTCTCATGGAAGCATGCATGGTTTGACGCGCAAGACACATGACTTTCCCTTCTTGTGCCGTTACTTGAACCTTTTTGGCAAGTTCCACCTCAAGGAGCACGGTGCGCATTGGACGAGTTTTTCAATCAGTGTGAATCAGGCAGTCAACTTGCATTTGGACGGGCACAATAGCCCGGGGTCATCCAACTACACGTGTTCTTTTGGTCAGTTCGATGGAGGTCAATTATGGGTTGAGCTCACTGAGGGTTGCAATTCGTTGTCAAGTCCCGTGCGATGGAAGACCAAGCGTAACGGGCAACGAGTACCAGGACACCTTCACAGCACCCACCATCAGTTCGTGCAGTTTGACCCGAAATCCTTTCATGCCACTGACCGTTGGACAGGACTTCGCATTTCATTGACCTTCTACACGTCCCGGCTTATCGCTCAGAGTGATGAGACAACTCGAACCAGTTTGAGAAGATTTGGTTTTCCATTGCCTAGGTCTTTGCCTCGGAGAGACAACTTCGAGGACCAGGATCTTGTTGCAGAAGGGGAAGATGATGTGTGCGCCTTTGCTCTGACTCAGGATGTCCGAGATCTTGTACATCACTCTTGCCAAGAAGTCTGGGATGAGGTCAACAGTTTGTTGGATGTTCACGGTAGGGATGCGAACTATGTTCAGGTGGTTGAGTTGGGCGGCCCTCGTGACAGTCGCCTGTGTCAATTACTATGCCAACAAGGAGGCACTGGCTATGCTGCGAATCTTCAGTCCGGTTTTGATCTTGGGACAAAAGGTGGTTTCCATCGAGCCCTCCAGCAACTCCGTGAACTTAGACCGCAAGTTGCATGGATTCAGCTTCCTGCTGGACCAGCCAGGCCCAGGTGCAAGAATGACTCAGAGAGGACTCGTTCTCTCCACCATCGCCATCGAAAGGTTGTCCAGCATGTGGTGAACTTGAGTCAGACTCAACTTCGTCACGGAGAGTGCGTGTGGATCTCAGAGAAAACCTCAAGTGCTTGGAGAGATCCAGATGCCTGCCATCTCTGGCAACAGTTTGCGGAGGACGGTCGAGCGTTCGAATGGCAGTGCGGGGACTTTCAGGTGCGCACTACTTCCAAGGTTCTTTTCATGGAATGCTCCCGAATCACATGCACTAATGAATCTCGAGAAGCCTCTTTGGATAGTTTATATCGTGCCGTATGTGGGTCGTTGATGAATGTCCATGGTGCGATCAGTTCTCCGGACGTTTCAGGTATGGCCTACGCCGTGACTTCCCAGAAGGAAGCTCTCGAAGGCGTGACCAAGTCTGAGCTCGGGGGCTTGCTAGACACGGTGCAGAAGCTTCATCGAAGGTTTGGACATCCCACCAACAGCTTGCTGGTCAAGAACTTGCGAGCCCGAGGTGCCTCCCCAAAACTTCTTGCAGTCGCCGCAGAATTTAAATGTGATGTTTGTTTGGAGAATCAGATCCGTGCTTCAGCTCCCTCGGCTAGCCTGGAACGGGAGGACCGACTCTGGTGTGCTCTTCAGATAGATGGTTTCTACATGTCTTTTGGACAGGAAGTTTTCCACTTTCTTTTGATGGTCGATGAGGCGTCGGGCTTCTGTCAAGTTGAAGAGGTGATGCGCCATTCGGAGAAAGAGTCTCGGAATGTCACGACCGCGCAGGTGGTGAAAACCCTCGAATCGAGATGGTGCCAGTTGTTTGGATTCCCAGAAACTATCAAACTGGACCCCGAGGGTGCATTCCGCGGACTAGATCTGGGCGAGTACTGCGCTTCCCGTGGCATCGAGCTAGGTTTCGTGCCTGCGGAGTACCACCAGGGCATTTCCGAGGCCGAAAGAACCATAGGCACGATCCGCCGGAAGATTGAAACATTTCTTCGTGCGGAACAGTATGCGCCCTCTCGTGCGGCTGCTCAGATGGTTGCAGCTCACAACACCTTGGCCAGAACCTCGGGATTCAGTCCGGCACAATGGGCCTTCGGCAGAGACGCATCCATTACAGGCCACAGCCGGGAACGAGATGGAGAAGTGTGTGCCCGAAGTGCTATGGCCGATCCCTCCCATGCCATGCACGAGGCTCTGGAATTGAGGACCAAGGCGGAGAAGGCCTTCTTGGAGTACCGGGCCCGAAACTTGGCATCTCGAGCATTGAATTCCAAGACAAGACCTTCCAAGCATTTCCTACCTGGAGACATCATTTTCTACCAGAGGTTCCAGACCCCACAAGACACCCCCGCAAACACTACCGTAGACCGTCCAAGATTGAATATCGCGAGATTCTACGGTCCAGGTCGGGTGTTGGCCACGGAGACACGAGTGGACTTTGAGGATGGTGTTCGCAAGGCTGGAGCTATTGTGTGGGCGGTCTGCAATGGGAGGTTGAAGAAGTTCCATCACTCCCAGGTGAGACATGCCTCTGAGACTGAACGTCTTGTGGCAGAAGGCTCCAACGCCATTGCTTTTCCGTGGACATTTGCATCATTGGCGGATTTGCTTGAGAAAGGCTCGTATGATGACGAGTCGATTCCCAGGCATAGACCGCGTGGGCGTTCGAGAACTCCCGCGAGATCAAGATCCTTGCCACCCACGGCCCGAAGACGCATTGACATGCCAGAACCGCCTGTGCCTCAAGATTCTCCTTCTCAAGATCAACCTGAGGATCCTCCGGAAGAAGAAGAATTAATAGAAGTTCCAACCAGCTCAGGTGCCAAGAGAGACGCTCCTGACCCTTCCGTGGATGAGGATATGGAGCTCATCCCGGCTCCGGGCTCAAAAGAAGGAAGCGGTGTCTCTTCGATCAACATGGCACGGTTTCTGAATGATCCTCAGTACTTCCCGGTGGAATTTGTGAACCTTGAGGCCGAGGACGAGGCATCGTTGTTTCAGATTGCATCCACTTCTGAAGATAATGAGGCATACCCCGGCTCTGTGCTCGCCGTGACTCTCGAAGCTCCCGCTACGGAGGCTGAGTGGAAATCTCTAGTCAAGAGTCCTAAGAAATTCTTGGCAAAATCCGTTCAGAAGGGTGTGGAAGTCAGCTATGCAAAACTCAACCCTCAACAGCGCCGTGCGATGGATGAGGCGATGAAGGTTGAAGTTGATAACTGGATGAAGACGATGGCGGTGAAAGCAGCCCGACAGTATGTTCCTCAGCGTGAACTTCTGAAAATGAGGTGGGTCTTGACCTTTAAAAGTGCGGCCCAGGAATCGAATGATGCCAATGGCAGTTCCCCTGAAGTGCACAAGGGCAATGCGGTTCAGGGGGAGCGGATCAAAGCCAAGGCACGCATAGTTATCCTCGGATATTCAGACCCAAACTTGCTTGAAGCAACAACCGTTAGCCCGGCTATGACTCGTTTGTCACGGCAGCTCCTGCTGAACATGGCCGCAGCCAAGAAGTGGGATATTCTGTGTGGAGACGTCAAATCGGCATTTCTGCAAGCGAAGTCTCCGCAGGCTGATCGTTGCATCTTTGCGGCGCCCGTTCCCGAACTCAGCAAGGCCCTGAATCTCCGGGAAGGGCAAGCAGTTCAGCTTCTTCGGTCAGTATACGGATTAGTTTCAGCTCCGAGGGAGTGGTATGAAGATGTTCATAAGACGCTTGTGACTCTGGGCGCAGAACGCCTGGCCACCGACAATTGCGTGTGGAGAGTGCGAGACTCCACCACCGGTCAGATCGTCGGACTCATCTCCAGTCATGTCGATGATTTTCTGATGTGCGGCGAGAACTCCTCTAAGGTTTGGAAAGACTTCTTGTTTGCCTTCGGCAAGAGCTATGAGTGGTCACCCTGGGAATATGGACACTTCAAGCATTGTGGGGTGTCCATCATGCAACACCCCGATAGCTCAATCTCCTTGGATCATAGTGCCTTTTGTCAGGAGCTCAAGCAGATGAACCCGATTCGCGGTGAACGGAAGCTGACAGCCGAGGAGGTGAGTCAGGTGAAGGCCATATTGGGCAGCGTGCAATGGAGGGTATACCAAACAGCTCCACAGCATGCTGCCAAGCTCAGCTATCTGCAGAGTCTGATTGCTTCACAGGACTCCTCGATCGTGGAGCAGGTGAACAAACTTGTCAGGGAGGTATATGCCTCCAGAAGCCTGGGTGTCCAAGTACAAGCTCTAGGAGCAGGTGACCCTGAAGATCTTTGCATGGTGGGTTGGTCCGACGCCAGTTTGGCCAACAGGCCAGACCTTTCCTCAACAGGCGGCTTCATGATAGGGATGATGAATCGTCGTGCCCTCGAAGCTGGATCGGGTCGTGTCAACCCGGTATCATGGCGCAGTGGTAAGTTGCATCGCATAGCAAGAAGTTCATTATCGGCAGAGGCTCAGTCACTAGCTGATACAGAGCAAGAGCTCTTCTTTGCCAGGCTCGAGTGGCGAGAGATGCTCGGAGATCAGCTTGACCTACGACAACCCGAGTCTTGTGCCTCCAAGGTCTGATCGTGGATGCGAAAGCCATGTTCGACTCCCTCTCGAAGGGTGTCTTCGTCTCCAGCCAGAAGGACAAGTACACTGGTTTGGAGCTCCTCGCACTAAGCCAGCGCCTCGAGGCCCAGAAAACGGTGCTTTTGTGGTGCGACAGCGACCATATGCTGGCAGACGGCCTGACGAAGGCCAGCAAGCAGGACGTGCTTAGGCGTTTTCTATCACATGGTACATGGAGAATCAGGTACGATGGTGCATTCATTTCCGCCAAGCGCAGGAGGCAGATGCGTCAGACAGAAGATTCGCAAAGTGCTGCTTTTCTCCTTTTCAACGATTTCTTGTACAGCGCAGACATGTGAACTTTTCGGCATTGTCCCCTGGGGTGTGTCAGAGGACATGTCCTGTCCAGTTTTGCCTACACGTTCACATGGCTGCAGACGTCTCTGTGCATTCAGGAGCTCCTTTGGCCCAATTGTCTTTCGACACTAGTGCTACACAGTGTAACCTTGCCTCCGTAGGAGGCCCTTTTCAGAAGCCATAGGCTCCGGTGTGCGTCCCGAGACGTGTGACGACAAGTCAGAGACTTTCTTCGAGCTGCTGTGAAAACCCTTCGTGCGCTCTACAGTTTTTGGTCTTTCTGCAAGATTCATCTGATAGCTGCAACAGTGACACCTTTGGAGAGGAGAGCCCATCCGCTTACCGATATATGGTCTCTATATAATCCCAAAGGTTAACCTCAGTTCCGCTTCATACTGGACAAGTAGATATATAGGTCTCTTGTAGCAATGAGTTCAGGATGCCAGTCCCCTGAAGGTTTTGGGACCTCAGAGCATGAAGCTTCAGGTCCTGAGACAAGGGTCGGCCTGCAACTTGCAGAAGCTGAGGGGTTTGGGCTGTTGTAGACCGACAAGCTGCTAGACCGAGGCAGCTCCCCGCTCCCTCTCTTTCTCCTCTCTCTGCCTCTCAATTTGACACTTCTGGTGTGTTGAGGCACATCTTAAGCCCTGAACCCTAAACCCTGAACCCAAGTACGTAGGCCCTAAACCCTGAACCCAAATAATATGTAAACCCCAAGCCCTGAACCCAAATGTGCAAGCCCCTAAGCCTGAACCCCAAAATTCCAAACCCTAAATCCTCAACCCGAAGCAATAAACCCTAAACCCAAATACACAAGCCCTAAGCCTGAACCCTAAATCATAAACCCTAAGCTCTAAATTTCAAACTTGAGATAGGTAAGCCCTTAGCCTGAACCCTAACTCATATACCCTAATAGCCCTAAACCCCAAGCCCCAAAAAGGTAAGCCCTAAGCCTGGACCCTAAATCCTCAGCCCTAAACCTCAAACCCCAGATAGGTAAGCCCTGAACCCTAAGCCCTAAGCCCCAAACCCGAGAAAGGTGAGCCCTAAGCCTGAACCCCCCAGGTACCTACTTTATAGGGTACTCGAGCCCATAGGGCCATATATAGTAGGTACCTGGGGGGTTAGGGTAAGCCTGAACCCTAAATCCTCAGTGCTCTGAGACAGCTTCTTTCGGCCGGTGCTCATGTCCAGCAGCCGGCAGCTAACGGGGCGACCGCCATCTCATTGGCTGCCCGGACACAGGCCCTTTTCTAGGCGGTTTAGGGTTGAGGGTTTAGGGTTGAGGGTTCAGGGTTCTTCGTGGCTCAATTTGTGGGCTGTTTCTTCGTCGGCTTCTTTTCATACAATCACCGTCACCACTGTGATGCTCACTACTTCTGATGATTACGCGGAGGAGGGGCGAGGGTAGTCATGAGGATCATGGAGTTGTCTTTTTCGGGGTACCAGGTTTGGGGGCAAGCGAATGGAAATGTGTTGCATAATGCCAGCGGCTGCCCCAAACCTTAAACCCTAAACCTTGAACCCTAAGCCCTAAACCTTAAACCCTAAACCCTAAGCCCTAAACTCTGTCACAAGCTGACTCTGAAGCCGATCAAAGCGTTTGCGAATCTGTCTTCGACCCAACTCAGTTGAAAGGCTCGGTCTGCTCTCAGTAGGGAGAGGAGTTTCTTTAAGGATGTCACAGCATCCTCGCTACTGCTGAAGAGCAGTAGCCTAGATTCTTAGGGTGTTTCCCCTTCTCGGCCCTGGTAAAGAAGCCCGACGTCGTCAGTGTTGGAGTGTTGGGTCTATTCGCAGGACGAGGAAATGCTCCGCCACTTGGCCCAAACAAGTCATTGAGTCCTTGGGGTCCACATAGGTGCTACACTGCTACACCGTGCTATAGGATTTCCAAGCAGATAAGGCTAAGCTTGGCCAAGGATCATGTTTGCTAGCTGCTAGCTGGCTTCTTTGAGGATGAGTTGGGGTAGTTTCCTCGATGTACACTCATCCGTCCGTCATGGACTTGTTAGACAGCATCTGCCAACGAGAACAAACAACCTGCTCATGCTCATGCGACATGAGCCACGGCCTGCAAAGCCCCCGAGGCTGTCTGCTCCAAGCATCGAAGGCTGTCTCACCCGAAGACCTGGATCAACTGTTCGGCGGCGGATAGAAATGCAAACTGCCAGGCAGGCCTCGCCTATGCAGCCTCAGCGAGTATGTTGCAGTCAGTTCTGCTGCAGCTGTCGAGTGGTCTTCACTTGGCTTCCCGTTGGTGGTTCTTCTATGTTGTCTATCGAGAGTGCAGATCGACAGCGAGAGAGAGAAAACAAACATGCAGAAAGACATAGAGAGCGAGAAAGAGGAGGGACATGCAGATGGTTTGATAGTCGTTGGATGCAGAGTGCACTCAGCAGGTACGTTTTTAAGCAAACGTTGGTACGGTCCGATGAGAGATGCCGCGACATACTTACCAGGATCGCCATGCACGGCGGCAGCAGATTCAGCCACATGCAATGTTCTTGAAAATAGCACTAGAATGCTAGACTCCTGGATACCTAACTTTACACCAGCAAATTGAAGCACCTCAGCCTCTCGAGTTGTAAACTGCAGGCAGTAAACCTCAAGACATAAATCCCATACCCTAGACCTACACCCAAACTCCAGACCCTCAACCCTAAACCCTAGACTCCAGACAGCAACCTCGGGGTCTGTTCTTCGGCGCATGCATCCATTGAGGTCGCGGCCCGCACTGTCGATGCCCGGAGGCATCTCGAGGAAAAGGTCGCTGCCTGAGACGGTGGGTCATTAGTTCAAAGGGTTTAGGGCCTGTTTAGGGTTTAGGGTTGCGAAGGGTGCATAAAAACTGGTTACGGTCGTAAGGGCTGCTATAAAGGTTTCAGGGTTTAGGGTCCAGAGACTTGACTTTCGGAGTTTAGGCGTTCAGGTGGAGGCTTATGGCCTTGTTGCATGACGAGGTTTAGGGTTTGGGGGTTTCGCATGCATTCAGTGGTGCTGCCGAGAGACCCGTGTAGTTGCTGCAGTCTTGGAATGTAATTATTTGAAGGTTTTGATATTATGATTAGTATATGCTATAATGCGTTGCTCTTCTCATTCCGAGTGTGCGAGGGTAGAGTGGGGTCGGTCACCATGCCTGACCTGCGGGTGACACGTTGCCTCTTGGCACCGCTGCTGGCATTGGCACAACAGACTGCCAATACTGCTCATTTCGAGCCAGATCCAGAGCTCTGTCCCACGACGACGGTCTTACCGTCTCCGTAGTGTCGCCTGTTCTGAGGAGGCATCTGCGCAGCAGCTACACGCTATCGAACTTGAAAGGACCGATATTGTCCGGGCCTCGGGTAGACTGGGGCTTTACCCAGTGTTGCTGCTATTGTCGACGACACGGTTGTGGTTGTGGTTGTGGTTGTGGTTGTGGTTGTGGTTGTGGTTGTTGTTGTTGTTGTTGATGTTGTTGTTGTTGTTGTTGTTGTTGGTGTTGTTGTTGTTGTTGCGGTTGTTGTTGCGGTTGTGGTTGTGGTTGTGGTTGTGGTTGTTGTTGTGGTTGTTGTTGTTGTTGTTTGTTTGTTTGTTTGTTTGTTTGTTGGTTTGTTGTTGTTTGTTGTTGTTTGTTGTTGTTGTTGTTGTTGTTGCTGCTGCTGCTGCTGGTGTTGTTGTTGTTGTTGTCGTTGTTGTTGTTGTTGGTGTTGGTGTTGTTGTTGTTGTCGTTGTTGTTGTTGTTGTTGCGGTTGTGGTTGTGGTTGTTGTTGTTGTTGTGGTTGTTGTTTGTTTGTTTGTTTGTTTGTTTGTTTGTTTGTTG
>CAJNJA010005108.1:194-16262 GCA_905231915.1 Symbiodinium necroappetens
AATTGTAGCCAACAAGGACCCAGAAGGTGATGTACCGAACCCCAGCGCGCTAGAGCATCAAGCTGAACCGATGAACCCTGCATGCCCGGCCCGGAACTACACGCTACTCCCCAGAGCTTGTTCCAGGAAGCCGCTAAACCCTAAACCCTAAACCCCTAAACCCTCTAAACCCTAAACCCTAAACCCCTGGCAGGGGTAAGTGCAACGGCCTTGGGTAGTTTCTTATGGTGAGGACGATGAGAAGACAGATGATGGTTTAGGGCTTTTTTGTTTTATGGTCTAGATTTTTGGCTTAGTTTCGGCCTTTAGTTTAGGGAGTCAGAGCTGTTGACGCCCTGAGCCATGCTACTTCTTGTTGTCACTTTTCATTCAGTACGAGTATCATCATGGTTGTGCCTGTCACTTCCGCTGTCGCTTTTCTTTCCCTGAACCCCAAAACCCCAAACCTAAACCCCAAACCCCAAATCCCAAAACCCCAAACCTAAACCCCAAACCCCAAAACCCCAAAACCCCAAAACTAAACCCCAAACCCCACAGCGTCCCGGGAAGAGGACCACTGCTGCGACTTCTGTTGTCGACTTCCTTGGTCTTGGGCCCTTCTGCGCTCCGTCCTTGCACGAGGGTTGCTCTTAAGTTCAGGGATCAGGCTTAGGGCTTAGGGTACGGTAGGGTTTAGGGTTTAGGGTTTAGGGTTTAGGGGGTAGGAACCTGATTAAGAGACCCTGGTCCTGTAACCCCAAGAGAAAAGGGCTCATATAGAGAACCCCAATAAAGACCCAAGGTTTCTTAATCAGCTTCCTACATTGCCCGAAGCTTCCTGGTAGTTCTATTGAAAGTGCATCCGAAGCTTTGGGGCCTTTCTGGTGTCTTCGAAAGGTTCCCCTAAACTGCAGTGTACTTCTGTCGTGCTCTGGATTAGGGCTGAGTGAAGCAAGTTATGTCGGGCAGAGGAGAACCTCTGCTTTAGGTCCCCAATACAGTACGGCACCCTTCTAAAAAGGACCCTCAAAGGGACCCCAATTCAGAAAGCTGCCCATATCCCTAAACCGATGAGGCGTCTAGCAGGCATTCCTCCAAAGCCTAAGCCCGAAACCTCCTCAGGTATTCCTCGTGGTACTTATGTTCAGAATACAGCGCTTATACCGACAGCGCGGTGCCTTGACTGGGTCTCACGGAAAAAGTTTCGGTTTAGGGGGTTTACGGGGTTAGGGTGGTTTAGAGCAGCTAGGGGTTTAAGGTTTTTGGGTCTTATGCTTCACGGTTTGGGTTGAGGCCAGGGTTTTAGGTTTCATGAGGTTTTGGGGCTGTAGGGTTGAGGATTAGTTGCACAGTATCGGAGACTTTTTGCTTGGGTTTTGGCATGGAATTGAACTTGCTGAACTCGGGCTCTATCTCCAACAGAACCGTCGAACGGTCTGAACCCTACCTGTAGTCTCCATTGTAGTTCCTTTTTGGGGTTACCTTTTGGGATCCTTAATACAGAATTGGTTAAACCAAGCAAAAGGAACGGTAAACCCTAAACCCTTCTACCCCCTAGCACTGCTCCCATACCTTCTGGCCCGTAGCGAATTGCCCGGGACCCTGAACCCTTAAAACCTGAGGTCAACCTAAAGAACTACTGCCCTTATATTATCCTTATGGATAGTAGCACCCCTATCTCACAGAAGAACCTCAAACCCTAAACCTTAACCCTACACCCTAAACCCTCATGACAGAACCTCTGGAAATAGAACCTTTCGAAGCCCTTGACACGGCAAGCCAGTGCAAGGCTCGAGTTTTGGCGCTGCTGCTGGCGTCCCTTCTCGATTCGCCGCTTGTTCCGCGGGGTCAGGGTTTAGGGTTTAGGGTAGAGTGTAGAACCCTAGACCCCAAAAGGAGCACCTTGAGTCGGGTGTAGTGTTCGTGGCCAGGGTCACACAGGCTCCTGGGCGAGTTACGGCTTAGGATTTAGAGGCTTCCCCTAAGCCCTAAACCCCAAACCCTAAACCCTTAACCCTAAACCCTAAATCCTAAACCATCTCCTAAACCGTCGGCTTAGGATTGAGGCTTCTGTCGTCCGTAGGGCCGCAGGGCGGTTTGCATTCTGGGGCTCGCCCGAGCTCCAGGCTTCAACCGGAAACTCAAACGCCTGAAAACCCACAAAACACACAAACTCAACAACCTTTCGAAAAACCCAAAAAGCCCTAAGCCACTGGTTTAGGGTTTAGGGTTCTAGCGTTCTAGGGTTCTAGGGTTTATAGGGTTTGGGGTTTAGGGTTCTAGGGCTCTAGGGCTCTCGGGCTCTAGGGTTCTAGGGTTCTCTTCTTGGGTTCTTGCAGCTTTGCGGGGGTGTTCCTCGGGCTTTTCCTTCGGGTAGGGGGTTCTGTGCTGCCGGCTCGCAAGTCAGAGTTCAAGGCTAATTCCCAACAAGACTTGCTCTTAAGACAGTTGGGCTTCGAAGCACCCCCAAGCCCTAAACTTCAAACCCTAAACCCTCAACCCTCAACCCTAAACCCCAAACCCTAAACCCTAAACCCTCAACTCTAAACCCTAAACCCTCAAGGGAGCCCCGGGATGAGCCCTTAAACGAACCCTTGGAGCCCCAAGCACCTTAAGCGAACCTGTAAAACAAATCCACCAGGGTAGGTTCTCTAAATTAGGGTCTCGATTAGGATACGTTTTACAAGGGTGCCGTACTATTTTGGCGACCCTAAAAAGGGATCCGAATTTAGAGAACTACCCCTAAACCCTAAACGCTAAACCCAAAACCCAAAACCATATACAAATGTAAGTGTATATATATATATAAAATATATATATATATATATATATGTATATTTTAATTTATATTTATATGGGGCCGCTATCTACTTCCATCACGACTTTATTGTAGGTGTTATTCGGTTTGGGGGGTTTCGCTGTTTAGGGTAGGAGCTCATGGTTGAGAAACTTCACCTAAACCCTAAAACCCTAAAACCCTAAACCCACCAGAAGCAAGAACCCCGGCGCCGGCTCTTCGGCGAGGTTCTCCTTGCAGCTCAGCCAGCGACGGAGGGGAGTTGTGCCCTGGACAGAAGAGGGTTTAGGGTTTACCTATAGTCTCCATTGTAGTTCCTCTTTGGGGGGGTTACCTTTTGGGATCCTTCATATAGAATTGGTTAAACCAAAACAGGCACTACAATGGAGACTACAGGTAGGGTTTAGGGTTCAGGGTTTTCCTTTGAAGGGCTCTGCTTGAAGGCTGGCTTTAAAAGGGTTGCATGAATTCTAAGGGGATCTGTAAGGTCTCGCTCCGACTTCTGTAAGGGTGGTGGAATGAGGGAGTGTCCCAATATAAGGCATTTACAATGCTTCCTCTAGCGATTTGTACAGGGGGGCCTCTGGAGGGAATAGGGATTTTAATCAGGGCGTGGGCAGCATGCGGAGTAGGGTTTACATGTTATTTTTGCATTACGGTTTGGGTGAGTGTGTCTTGGGGTCCTTAGGAACCTCAGAGTATCAGGCTCAGAGGGCCAGTTCCCGTGAGGCCCAGGACCCTTGGCAGACTCAGCTGTGGGTACAATCACGGCTGGTCGTCACGTGGGCCTACCTCATGTTCGAGGACGGCCCTGCTGAAAGGGAGGGAAAGGGGACGGAAAGGATCAGGGGGCTTAGCCAGTAAGGTTATGCTTGCCTTTATTGGGGACATAAAATAAGCAATCATCGCTATGTCTGTCTGATTCATAGGCACGGTTACTAAGTTCCATGATCCTTCAAGGAGAATTTGGTGAGGTTGAGAGGTTTGCAAGCGGTTTGCAGTAAGGTTGCAGTTTGTTCTGTGGTCCTGTGGTGTTTGCAGGATCTTCGTCCAGCCTTACTTTCAACCTGCAAGGAACGTACATCTGCATCGAAAATGCGTTTTGAAAGATTATTCCTAGTCGCGCTCGGCCACACACTCTTTCTTCCTCTCTGTCCCTAGTTGGCTCTCATGCGCGGTGTCTTGCTGTCTCTGTTTCTCTCTCTCTCTCTCTCGCACTGGTCCTTAGTCTTGTCGTCTTCATATGTTTATCTTAACCCTCCTGCCTCAATCTCTCGCTCTCTCTCTTTCTGGCGTTCGCTCTCTCTCTCTCTCTCTCTCTCTCTCTCTCTCGCTCTCTCTCTCTCTAGCTCTCTCTTTCTCTCCCTGTCTCTCCCTGTATCTCTCTCTCTCTCTCTTTGTGTTTCTTTCTCTGGTTCTTCCCCTAAACCCCAAACCTCAAACCTCAAACCCCAAACCCTAAACCTCAAACCCCAAAAACCGATTTCTTAGGGCCCAAAGCCCCCCCCCCCCCCTGTCTCCGATTTCTTGTATGTCTTGTGAGACTTCCTCGGTTTTTCCCGGGCAGGAGTCAGACAGGGTTTCCGGCCGGGGGCTGAAGCCGGAACTTGAAGTTCTGTTTAGGGTTTAGGGTTTAGGGTAGGGTTTAGGGTAGTTCTCTAAATTAGGGTCCCCTTTTAGGTCCCGAATATGGTACGGCACCCTTATAAAGAGGACTCTAAGAAGAGACCCTAATTTAGAGAGCTACCCAAGTCGCAGATCTTAAGCTTCAAACCTCTACCAATCCAATGCTAAACTTCCAGGTTTCCCCTAAACCCTAAACCCTAAACTTCTAGGTTTCCAACTTCTAGGCTTCCCCGTTAACCCTAAACCCTAAACTTCTACGATTCCGCGCACTGTAGTGCCCTTTTTGTTGAGGGGCTACTGGGGAACCACGACTTCCAAACCCTGTAGCATGAATTCTGAACGTTAATCAAAACCCTATTAAACCCTAAACCCCAGCTTGAGACCAACCCTCCAAGCCGTAGTGCGTTTGGAAGAAATACGGCCACAGGTACAATAGGGGCCTGAGCAATCAGAAGGCTTTTTTGCTGGTATGTTGCAGTATAGTATGCTTGGGACAATGTCGGAGAGCAATAACCATTGCTATCATCTAACCCCGTAATACACAAACCAGAGACTCCAAAACTCCTTACTTAAGGAATATACCTTAAATCATATTCGGGATCCTACTATGTTTTAAGTATATTCCTTAATTAAGGGTTTTGGAGTCTCTGGGAAACCAAAGACTGCAGCCAGGGCCTGTCGAATCGCTTCCTCGCCCGGCACATGACGTCGGAAGACTGGGCGACGCACGCCCAGGATGCGATGTTTTGTTTCGGCAGTTCAGGGTCCAGGGCCGCATCGGTTGGGGTCTCGAGGTGGACCGGTGCCAGGGCTTAGGGTTGAGGGTTTAGGGTTTAGGGGTTTAGTGTTAGGGTTTAGGCTTTAGGGTTTAGGACTTAGAGTTTAGGGTTTAGGGTTTAGGGTTTAGGCTTTAGGCGGTTGAGGCTGTTGAGAGGTTTGGGGACCTCATCTTCGAAGGCTTGAGCGCTTGAGGTGTGCGGGCAGCCTAAGCTTTAAGACTCAGCTCTTCGGAGGTGAGACACTGCGGTTTTTTGTGCCTATTTGGGTCCCGGTTTAGGGTTTGGGGTTGAGGTTTAGGGTTTAGGGTGTAGAGGTTTAGGGTTTAGAGGTTTAGGGTTTGGGGGTTTAGGGTTTAGGGGTTTAGGGGTTTAGGGGTTTAGGGTTTAGGGACCCGGCCGCAAGCATTAGCATGTCGCACCACCAGGAGCAATCGATCACGTACATTTGGGCAGCTGGCTACTTGGCAGCAGGGCACAGGACAAGCTTGCTAGCTGTCCCCGTGCCGCGAGTGGATCAGATTACAATGCTATTGATACTTCTGGTAGTATAAGTACTATTAATAGTACGGCAAGTAGTGTCAGCATTATTGAGGGTATTATTTTATGGCCATTCCTAGAACTATTGCCATTGTTATTTGTATAAGTATCATTATTCTTAAGGATACTCTAGCCGCTGCCCTACCCTTCGGCAGCACTGGCATGTATCACAACCGTGTTTTTCATGAGGAGCACAGTTTGAGAGAGAGTTTGCCAGCAGCATGTCCTTTGTGACACTCTGCACCCACAAGCTTCCTGCAGCATCTACAGGGCCCTGTGTGCTAAGCTCACGAGCATGTCTGAAAATCTTGTGAAGCAGAAAGCCCATACCCCAAACCCTAAGCCCTAAACTCTGAGACCTAAACCCCTAAACCCTGAACCCCTAAACCCTAAACCCCTCAGCCCCTGAACGCTAAACCCTAAACCCCTAAACCCCTAAACCCCTAAACCCTGAACCCTGAACCCAAAACCCCTAAACCCTAAACCCCTAAGCCCCCTAAACCTTAGCCAGCCCCAACCATCCAGGAAAGCCGGAGGCTTGGGTTAGGGCCAGGGTGTTGCGGACGCTATGTTTGCATTTTTAGGGTCTTGGGTTTAGGGTTTATTGGTTTAGGGTTTATTGGTTTAGAGGGTTTAGGGGTTTAGGGTTTAGGGTTTAGCGGTTTAGGGGTTTAGGGGTTTAGGGGGTTTAGGGGGTTTAGGGTTTAGGGGTCTGAAATAATTTGCCAGCAACAAAACAGGTCAGGGCCTTCTTAAACAGAAAGACACCGACCCTTCACAAAAATGCAAAATGGGGGTTTCCCAACATAGGGGACCCTAAGATAGTACCTTAAAAATAGTAGGATCCTTATTATAAGGACCCCAAAAGAGGGCCCTAAACCCTAAACCCTAAACCCTTAAATAGTAGGATCCTTGTTTTTTCTCGGACCCCAAAAGAGGGTGCCCCTTAGTTTCGGAAACTCCCATACCAAAAAGCAGGTCAGGACCTTCCAAAACAGAAAGACACAGACCCTTCAAGACGGTTGAGGGTTTAGGGTTTAGGGTTTAGGGTTTGGGGTTTAGGGTTTAGGGTTTAGGCACCCATCCGACCCTCAAGGAAAAGCCTAAGCTCCAAGCCTTCGCCCTACGAAGCCTTTCACCCCAAGCCCTAAACCCATAAGCCCCTAGACCCTAGACCCAACACCCCTAAACCCTCAAAACTCCAAAGCCCTCAAACCCTAAACCCCTAAAGCCCAAACACCCTAACCCCCAAAAACCCCCTTAAACCCAAAAACCGGAGCTCCGCATGCGCCGCTTGGACCCCTAAACCCTAAACCCTAAACCCTAAACCCTAAAACCCTACCCTAAACCCTAAACCCTAAAACCCTAAACCCTAAAACCCTAAACCCCTAAACCGTAAACCCTAAACGGAGGCGGCCGGAGTGGGGGTCAGTGGCTCTGCCTCTAACGAACAGGCCCAGGGTTGGGCGGAGAGGGGGGGGTAGGGGGGGTTTAGGGTTTTGGGAGTTGGGATTAGGTATTAGGGTTTAGGTTTAGGGTGTTTGAGGTTTTGAGAGTTTTGGGCGTTTTGAGGGTTTAGGGTTTCGGTTTAGTAGGGGTAAGGGGGGGGGGCAGGGAGGCATAAATACAAAGGGAATCTAGAAGGAGTTGTTGAAGGTTCTACAAACAACATGGCTTTTAGTTCTTCTAACGGCTTTCTCTTTTTGGAGGGTTTCTAGAAGTGGAATCTATAAGGAGTTGTTTAAGGTTCTACAAAAGACAAGGGTTTAGAGTTTGAGTATTTTCTCGGGGGCTTGAGGATTTAATGGGCAAGCACTTGCAGAGTTCGATTGCTGTTGGATTATTAATGTTATTATGGCTTTTATTATCATTATTATTTGTTGCCGTTCTTGTTCTTGTTATTTTTCTTCTTCTTCTTCTTGTTCGGTTCGGGGTTTTTGGCTTTTGCCCAACCCTTCACCGTCGTTGGCTGCTCTCAGACTTTCCGGGGCTATCTGAAAAGTTTAAGCACGGTTTCCGACTTCCGACTCGGTCTGTAGTGATGCAAACGCGTCGCAGCTACGGCTAGAACCGAAGACTCCGAAGAAGCCATACCGGAAAGCCCTCCTCCCCAAGGCCCAAGACTCCAAAACGCTTCAACTCGAAAGGCCTTCAGTCTCAAGTCTTTGGGGTTGAGATTTAGGGAATAATAATCTGGGTTCTTGCGAAGGGACCATAATGGGGATCATAGTAAGTAATATGGCTGCTTTGCCATGGTAACTGAAAATTAAGTCCCCTAACAAGAACCCAGTAATCTATAAGACTCTTGAGAGCCCGAAGCCGCCCTTAGGCTTCATGTGTTTGAGAGAGAAGGTTTATAAAACTTTAAACCCTAAACCCTAAACACCCTAATTCTCAAAGAGCCCTAACAGCCCGAATCCTTAAACCCTGAAGATACGAAGGCCAGAAGTCCTTCGAGCCCAGAAACCCCCCCGAGCCTCAACTCTTGAGGCGCCATCAGGAGCCCCTTATAGTAAAGTCCAGAAAGTTTAGGGTTTAGGGGTTTAGAAGTTTAGAAGTTTAAGGGTTTAGGGTTTGGGATTGAGGGTGTTTTAGGGTTTTTAGGGCTTTTAGGGTTTAGGCTTTAGGGTTTAGGGGTTTAGAAGCTTAAGGGTTTAGGGGTATGGGATTTTTGGACTATTTGGGGGGTTAGGGAGTAGATGCCAGAAAGTCGGAACCATTAGTATCCTCATGCCCTTAAGGTAAAGTCTAAGTCTAGGACATTTTCAGGTGGGTAGTTGCCGTTATAGGAGCCTTATAGAAGGTCTATATACTTTAAAGAAGCCTTCTGGAAGCCCTATATACCCTAAACTCCCCACCTGTAGTTTCCCTTAACTAAGGGATCCCAGATCTAATCCTCCTAAAGACATGTTCCAACTTTCTGGGATTTGCTATAGACCTTCTTGAGGGTTTAATCAGGTCGTTTAGGGTTTAGGGTTTACCGTGTCGTGGGCTTCGCATCATGTGCATCCTCAGAATTAGGGTTTAGGGGATCTAGGGATTCAGGGTTTAGGGTTTAGGGTCCAGAGGGTTCAGGGCCCTCGTCTGATCCTGCCAGGTTGCTCTGCAGCTCGAGGCTGTTCGCAGGGTGCGCCGCACCGTTTACTGGTTTGGTCTTTGTGGTGGGTGGTTGCATACCCGTGAAGGGTTCGCAGGTTTAGAGCACAAGTTGAGTTCAGGATTTCGGATTCAGGGTTTTTGGACTTGCACGATCATCTGTTTGGGATTTTCGGGTTTAATCACCTATTGTCTGAGCTTTAGGGCTCAATGGGCATGGTTGAACAGCTCGATGTCTGTACGAGGTTCAGAATGGCGCCCTTGTCCGATTCAAACGGCAGGCCCTCGACCGAGCAAAGCGTCGTCACAGACAGCATTGCTCTCAGCTTTAGTCGAGTGTCCTTCGGTGGATGATATAAATCCTGCATCACTTTTAGGACCCTAAACTATGGGAATTATGGTATATTCCTTATTATGGGTACTGCTGAAATTTATACCACCCTAAACCCTAAACCCCTAAACCCTAAACCCCTAAAGCCCTAAAGCCCTAAACCCCTCATCAACCGTCTCTTTCCCTGCAAGATACAAAGCCTGCCATCTTTAGGCCCATCTCGAAGCGGGTTCATAGGGCATTGACTTGTTGTTTTTCTAGGTTCCTGAGTAGTACCCTTTGGCCCTTTTTGTTTTGGGGTCTCCTTATTAAAACCGAATACTAGGAAAAAGGGTACCCTTATTATTTAGGGGTCACTCAGGAACCTAGAATGGCTTGTTGTGATTTACCCTGATACACAAAAGCAAACCCAAATCATGGGAAACCTCATACGCGATGTCCCTGAGGCCACGGCCAACGAGACGTTTACTGAGTGTGGATGCTCGGGAGGTTTAGGGTTTGGGGTTATTGGGGTGTAGGGTTTGGGGTTTAGGGTTTGTTGGTGTTGAGGTTTTAGGGTTTGGGGTTGATTGTGGTGTAGGGTTTAGGGTTTAGGGTTTGTTTGAGTTTTGGTTTGAGGTTTTGAGGGTTATTGTGGTGTAGGGTCCTGTAGGGTTTAGGGTTTAGGGTCTGTTGGTGTTTAGGTTTTAGGGTTTGGGGTTTATTGGGGCTGAGGGTTTAGGCTTAGGGACGTCCGGCTCGGGAGTTCCTGGGATGGGTCTTCCCGGGGGTTTAGAGCCTTGAAACCCTAAATCCTCGGTAGGGTTTAGGGTTTAGTGTTTAGGGCTTAGGGTTTAGGGCAGGGGCTTTGCAAGTGATTCGGCGGCTGAAGTTTGGTTTCCGTTTTGCTTCTGTGTTTAGTGCATAGAAAGTGGAGTCTTTCACCCCGGTAATTCAGAAGTGCTGGCACTGCCAGTTCTTCGAGCGAAGTGATGACAGCACGGTTTACGGTTTAGGGTTCAGGGTTTAGGGGTTGTTGCTCGTCTAGAGGTCGGAATACTTTGTGTTACTCTAAAGGGGCCTCTGGGTTCCTTTTTATAGGAACACCACAATATCCCCTAAGCCCTTAGCCATAAACCCCTGTAATGTAAGGCCCTTTTGCTTAGCATGGCTTCCTCTTACCAGCAGCTTTACGTCCTTAATGAAGTGTGCTCAGGACGAGGTCCTTCTGACTTGGTGCACTGCCGTGCGCCAGAAGATGCTTTGTCATACGGTTGATGATATAAATCCTGCATTACCTCGAATAGGGGATATACCATATTTCCCATAGGTTAGGGTCCTTAAGGTAATGCAGGATTTATACCATCAACCGTAGGTGGCGCTGTTTCTTCAGAGATCCCGGGCAGATGTGTGCCCAGGGCATGACGTGCGCATTGGCACTCAGCCGAGCGCCAACAGACTTTCTATTGTCATTTGCATAAGAAATAACGCTTCTTGTTTCCCTTGAATCGTTTTTCGCTTTTAGCTGTTTTGTATGCCCAGGAACAGATCCTCTTGAATCGATGCACTTTGATTTGCCAGGTTGTGTCTCCGATGTAGTTTAAGGGATTCGTAGGTGGTCGCTGCCTGCAGTATCCCAGGGAGGTGAGTGTCACGTGTGGGCCTCATCTCTGTCTCTTCGCTTAGTTCTCCAAAAACCAACCTTTAAACTTGTTGGGTGCTTATAAGTTAGTAGCAATCTGAAAGTTTAACCTTCTATTTCCCTGGCTTATTGGGGAAGTAAGTTCGTCCTTACTCCCCGCAGATGACTTCAAGGACCCCAACCCCTTATTCTCCCCAGGGTTCCTTGTAGAAGCAGTATAACTACGTATAGTCTCCATTGTAGTTCCTCTTTTTAGTCTATCCAATTTCATGTTAAGGATCCTAAAAGGTAACCCCAAAAAGGAACTAAAATGGAAACTCTAGGTATAGCATCGTGTGCCCCAGGAGCCCTATTTTAATTAGCAGCCCTGAGCACCCTAAACCTTAAGCCGTAAACCCTAAACCCGTAAGCAACTAAGCCCTAGACTCTGTACCCTAAACCCCTAAACCCCTAAACCCTTAAACGCCTAAACCCTAAACTCTAAACCCTATACCCTAAACCCGAAACCCTAAACCCTAAACCCTATACCCGAAACCCTGAACCCTAAACCTCGCGAGGTTGGGTTTCTTCAGCGCCAAGGAGACGGTGGACAAGAAGCGCACGGCTTCATCCTCGGAAGCTTGGGTTGTCCTCGCGGAACTTTGTGATTCGGGTATGGTATGGGTTTAGGGTTTAGAGTATGGGGTTTAACGGGGTTTAGGATTTAGGGCTTTAGGGTTTAGGGTTTAGGGTATGGGGATTAGGGTTAGTTGAATTAATTAGTTGAAGCAGCTCTGGGAGGGGTGGCTTTAGGGTTTAAGGATTTTGGATGCGCTTTCTTGGGCATGGGCGGTCGCTCAGACAAACCCCAAGGCGAGTGACATGGTGTTTTGTGCCATCGTAGGCTTAGGCAGCCGGGGCGACAGCACTTAGAATGTCATCTTCCTGCCATGTGCCTGTGCGACTAACCTTAGCTTTCAATCCCTAAACACTTAGGAAGTTCTCTAAATTAAGGCCCCTTTTTGATTTTTGGGTTCCCCATATAGTACGGCACCCTTATAAAGAAGGACCGCAAAAGGGACCCTACTTTTGAGAACTACACACTAAGGGTGACAGTCAAGACCCTAAACCCTAAACCTAAGCCCTAAACCCTAAACCCTAAACCCTAGACCCTAGACCCTAAACCCCACACCCTAAACCCTAAACCCTACCCCTAAACCCTAAACCCTAATCCGGAGGCCTCCCCGACTTCCGAAGCTCCGGGCCTGAACTTCGAGTGAAGCCTTGTATCTTGAGCCTCCGACACCTCCGGAATGCTCCAAAGCCTCAACTCCCGAGCGCATGAGGGTTGCTCTGTGAAGTACTGTTGATGATATAAATCTTGCATACCTTAGGGACCCTAAACTATTGGGAATTATGGCATATTCCTTATTGTGGGTAATGCAGGATTTATATCATCAACCCTAGGGCCCCGAAACAGATCTTTACGATCCAAGTAAGTTGACATACTCTCTTGGAGGTTGGGTATCCAAGACTCTTCCCTGAGTTCGAGATCCACAGATGTGCGCTACACGTGCCCTTCGACCACCCTACACCCCAAACCCATGCCGTCCAGGTGGGTGCGCTGTTGGCCGTTTTCTGGATTGTGGCCAGCCAATACGACCAGCCGAAGCCTTATTCTGCGTTTGGGGTTTCGGGTTTAGGGGCACACAGTTCTTGGTGGGCTTAACTAACCCAGGTGTGTAACGCAACTACCGGCGTCAATTTCTAGAGAATTTGTAACGCTCACACACACATACACAGAGACACACACTCCCAAAAGTTTGTTATGACAATCATCCTTGAGATTGGCCCTAAACCCCAAACCACAAGCCTTGCAAGCCTAAATCCCTTGACTCTAAAACCTTAAACCCTAAACCCTTAAACCCTAAACCCTGAATCCCTAAAACCTGAACCCTTAAACCCTATACTCCCGAACCCTAAACCCCTGATGACTCAGTGGCGAGGGCGGAACTGGCATTGGCTCTGGGAGGCACGGCGGATCCTGACATCAAGAGAATGCTGACCATCATTGCAAACAGTGCAAGGGTGCACTAACGTTACGACGACACGGCCCGAAATCCATTTGCACTGAAGCAACGATTTTCATGCATGCATAGTTCCCGCGTGCACCTACACTCCCCAAACCCATAGAAGCAAAGATTTTTCATACATGCATAGTTCTGGTGTACACCTGCGGACTGGAAACGGTCACTCTAGAAAAAACACCACTTCAGAACTATAGATGGATGGTACTTCAAGTATCTAAGCAGGGCCAGCCTGGTACTACTCCACATGGCAATCAGCAGGAAAACGCAATCTACCATCGCAAACAATTCTGTCACAACATATCCAAGCTACGACTACCCTGACAAACCAACCCATACACCTTGTAGTGTTTTCCCCACGTTACAAAGACCGCATCGAACTTACAAGACTCAGACACAGAAGTCACCCCGCCCGGTACCGGTATGAGCTAGTTTCCACTCAAGCTGTCCAGTACCTGAACTACTACCTCGACCACTCCGCCCTTAACGACCATAGAGCAAACTTCCTGGGCTTAAAACAAACGTTGCAAAACAACGCCCTTTTCGGCGATCGCTTGATTACTGCGCCTAGGCTCGCTCCACACACTTTCCAGCTGTGCAGTAGAACAGTCGGCAGCGCTTGGCACTCCTAAAAACCGCGCTAATCCTTTTCGGCCCGGTTCAGCTCGTTTCGGTTTAGGGTTTAGGGTTTAGGGTTTAGGGCAGCCGATCTGCGTTTAGGAGGCTGGAGTACTGCCGAAGGTTCGGGCATTTTTGGGTTTCAGGCTTTGGCGTTTGGGGTTGGTTGGTTTAGCGGCTGTGGACAGTGGGCAAGAGCCGCGCAACTCTAAGACCCTAAACCCTAAAGCCCCAAAACCCTTAATCCCTACACCCTAAAACCCTAAACCCTAAACCCCTAAACCCGAAGCAGCAAAGATACTTCTTTCGCCCACCGAGGTTCGTGCGAGGCCAGGCGGAAGGAGTTCGACTGTCCAAGAGCTCCTGGGATCACCTCCAGGACACTGCGAGGTTCAGGGTTCAGGGCCGCTTGTTGTCACTTAACACCCCAATTTAAGCTACTGTATGGCCTTGCTTACTAAGTCCCATGATCCTCCAAGTAGCATTTTTTTGAGTTTAGAGTTTACCTATAGTCTCCATTGTAGTTCTTTTTGTTGGTTTAACCAATTCTATATTAAGGATCCTAGAAGGTAACCCCAAAAAGGAACTACAATGGAGACTATAGGTACAGTCCAGTTAGCTCATGGGTTGAGGCTGACTTCGTGAAGTTCAGGGTTGTGTGGTTCCCATTTCAGGTCTTGGGGCTTTAAGACTTAGGGTTTAGGGTTTAGGGTTTAGGGTTTAGGGCTCAAGATCTTGGCGTGTAGGATGTAGGGTTGAGTCTTTGGGGTTTTGGTTGTAGGGCTTTGGGTTTCAGCTTTGGGGTGTTGAGGTTCATGCCGGGCCACTCATCAAGGTAAGGCTGGCGACGTGCTTTCACTGCATTTGGAAGGGCTTTCCTTCCGTGCCACTGTCTGGTTTGGGCCGTGGGGTTTGGAGATCAGGGATTTGGAGTTCACGGTTTAGGGTTTAGGGGGTATGATCAGTTAGTTTGTCCACGGCTTTACTGACAATATCCAGATACAAGTCGCCACAAGACTCCGGTATTGTTTTAAAACCCTAAATCCTGCGCCCTCCCGAACCCTAACCCTTACCCTCAAAGGACTCATATTTTAAGGCTTTTGGGCCCAAAGACCCTATTATATAAGGCTTTTGGGCTATTTTGATGCTAAGGGTAAATTGTGTCGCTTTGAGTTTCTGCATGAGCCAACGCTTCCGTGACTCGCGGAATTTTCAGAGCTCTCTCTCTCTCCAGCAAACTGAAGGCGTCGTAGTGGCTCTGGGGTTGGTGTTTAGGGGTTTAGGGTCTAGGCTCTAGGGTTTAGGGGTTTAGAGGTTTAGAGGTTTAGGGTCTAGGGTTTAGGGCGGGGCGCAAGAGTTCCAAACTACTCTAAGTCGGGTCGAACATCGTTAGGCATTTTTAACCCCAGCTCAAACCCCAATATAGGGTTTAGGGTTTAGGGTTTAGGGCCCCTAAACCGTATCCTTATTCCGATTCCACCGACTTCCCAGCTGAGCACTGATCCCGGCCAGGCCTTAAGAAGAATGCTAAACTACTAAACCCTAAACCCTAAACCCTATAGGTGGGTTTAGGGTTTAGAGTCTCGGGGTCGGAATAAGTAGTCCTGGCACCCCCGTTCTGGGCCCTAAATAGTCATACTCGAAGTACCAGAATATTCGGCAAAAACGTAGTCTAATTGCCAAGGTCGCTATCTTATAGCCACTGTAGCATAAAAGCTGAGACATGACTTCGGTAGTCTTGCACCCTGAAGCACGACCTGAACTTACCCTAAACCTTGGATACTGTCCCCACTCAGTATCAGTTGAGTAATATTCAAAATATGGATATATAGGGCCCTTAATAGTAGCCCGATTATAGACTGTTACTGTATGGGGGCAGTACCCTACCTAAACCCGAATAACACCTATCTGAGCCTGACGAAGCCCTCGTCGCAGGACTGGACTCGCAACACGGTCTGCCTCACCAAGAGTCATTCCATGGCCTCCTGGCGAACCTAAGCCCGAAAGAACGCCGAGGGTTTAGGTTTTACAGGCTTTATAGGGTTTAGGGTTTAGGGTTTAGGAAGGTGGCTGTTGACTTCAGAGTGCTTTGGGGCTTCCAAATTCGGGGGATCTGCAGTTGGGGGTTTTGAGGGTTTTGGATGGCCTTTTCTAACCCAAAGCAGCCGCGTCGGATGCTATAAATAACACGTCGAGCAATTCGCAATCCTCTCCCCGTACGATACGCCCCAAATCTTCAAAGCCCGGGGCATTTACTATAGGGGTTTAAATATTTACCTAGACTATGTTGGTGGTTCCTTATAAAAATAGACTTACAGTGTAGTCTACCCCTACAACCTAGTTGTGATTACTAAGCGCCCGGTATTACGAGGCCAACGTCCCCAAAGGGGCTATGACAGGGACAGAAATGAGCAGTCACACCCTAAACCCTAAACCCTAACCCCTAAACCCTAAACCCTAGCCCCTAAACCCTAAGCCCCAAACCCTAAACCCTTTATTGTGGTCGCGGGAGTTCTCTAAGCTAGGGTCTTCTCGGAGGTCCCCAATATAGCACGGCACTCTTATGAAAAGGAACCTAAAAGGGACCCTAGTTTAGAGAAGTCTTACAAAAAGGAACC
>CAJNJA010005109.1:0-25806 GCA_905231915.1 Symbiodinium necroappetens
CTACTACTACTACTGCTGCAACTGCTGCTGTCCTGTTGCGCTTCTTGCTACAACGGTGACACTGCACACGACTGAAGCCATCAGTGACTCCTCCTTCTGCAGTGCACTCGCCCGTGTAGCACCGGAAAGCTGTGAAGATCGAGTCCGGCACCGTGGCAAAAAGACTTTGGATGTCATGGTCCAGCGGGGGAGTCAAGTCGGCACGGCCTCAGCAGATCGAGTTCAAACGGCAAGTTTTCCTCGTACGCCAGCCTAGTACGACAGCCGATAAACACCTGCAAACCGAATCCAAGTGGTTTATTTCCGTTTCGTGTCTCGGTCTGCGCAATGCAGCAAACCGGTCTGACTATCAGGACCTGAGGCCTTAGACTTCGAAGCCTCTAGGCAGAAAACGCACCTGATGCACATTCCCAACAGAGCAAACCATGCCTGCCACTTGCGTAACGCAATGGGGTACTTTGGAAGCCCACTGTTCTTCTGCATCCCAGGTCTGTCACCCTGTTCACGCACAACGTCTGTGAATGTGGCTCCAGAGAAACATGCTGGAAACTAAATACATGTTGTCTGTACATCCAGTCTTCAGATGGTGCCAGAGTTTCCAGCAGAATGCCGGGCCGACCGACGTCGGTGTGACTGAAGCGTGACCCTGATAGCATGCCTGCCCCACAACCTCTCGACCTGGAGCTACTTGTCCGGTAAGGCCCCTGCCTATGGCAATGGTTGCAAAGACTGCGATCACGTACAACACGCTGAAGAGCAAAGCAAAGGCAAGGCAAAGTGTCCGAAGCCCTCCGACCAATCCTTTGATCATCAATTGAAGCTCCTGCAGGGAAGGACAGCAATGGCAACACCACAGCAGATCGGAGCGCAACTAATCTTCACAGTAGCGCATCTTCACAGTACGGAAGGAGCCAAACCAAAAAAATACTGCGGACACAGTCTGCCAAGAAGGACCTGAACTATGGGAGGGCAGATCACAGGAAGCCACCTAGCGGACCTAGCCACAGCCTACCCCGCATGCCCCAAATCTATTGCAAAGGCGCTGCAAAGGCTGGCCTTGATCATTTTGAGGCGGAAGACCCTAAATGTACGAGTCAATCTCACCAGACGACAAGCACGCAACAGCTGCATTGCTGCTGCTTCAGACTCTGCAATGACAGCCGTCAGCAGGATGTCGATCAAGCCGGCAAGAACTAAGAACATGTCGAAATAGTTCCATGTGGACTCAGGCCCCGAGAGATAAGTTCTTAGCCCCACAAATCGTATTCGGACCACGATCTCCAAGCAAAAGGCGAGAGTAAAGGCCACTTCGATCCATTGCCATCCTGCCCAGCTTTCCCAATTCTCATCCGTCTGCACCCCCAGAATGAAAGCATTCGAGACGATCAACAAGGCCACGAAAGGCTCGATGTAGAGAACCGGGTCCACTGGCTGCGTTGGCGCTGCCAAATCGTTGATCCTAACGAATGTCAACTCTGCAACTAAGCGGTTGGTATCCCCAGCCAGGAGAATCTCCTTTATCGCCCGGAAGAGTTCTGCCGAAGTGCCGAAGATGCGCTTTCCGTCGCCATCCATGGCAAATGCCATGGCCAAGGCTTGAAACGGAACCACATTATGCTGGGGCGGAGACATGCCTTCGGACAGGTTAGAGCGTAGAAAGTCAGCCACAGACCCCGCACCTTCTTGTGGCCATTCCCATATCGCGCGGGATCGCTCATCGATCCTCACCTCCCTCGAAGAAGTAGAAAGGCTACCGTCCCTGCGCAAGCCAATCATTCTTGAAAAAGTGCCGGAGTGCTGCAACTTCGCGGCGGCTTTCTTGTCAATCGGCTCAAATCGCAGTCGCACAAAGTGCGCCAGCTTGTTCACGATGGCATTCACATCACTTTGGGAGTAGCGTGTGAGGCCAAGTGCCACGACGGCATCATGCAACTCTTGGCCTGAAATCAGCTTTTTGGTCGTGCCAAGGCGCATGCGCAGGGTCTGTTCAACGTGCTCCTTGATACTGCTTGAGGTCTGGTCTGTCAGCGTAGCACACATTGGGCCTGGGTTTCCAGTAGTAGGACCTTCTTCCTCACCAGACTCTAGGTACAGCTTCGAGTCCACGAACTCAGCAGTCTCCGCTGCTTTCGACGCTGATTCGGGCTGGTCGCAGTCGACCGTTACAGTCTGCGGTGGTGGAAGGGGCCTGGAAATGAGAAGCTCGGGCATCATGGACTGGGGCGGGCCTTTGATACTTGGCACATCATCTTGCACAGTCGGATGCCGAGGCCTGACTGCTCCAGTGCTTTTACCTTCATCCGCCTTATGAACTGGATCGTGCTGGACATACTCCAAGTGGACCTGCACATCACATGGTACACTGAGATCAAGAACAAAGTGGAAGCAACAGTTTCGTTGCAGATACCGGCGATCATAAACGCAAGCCTGCACAAGCTGCTCCCTGAAAGAAGCCCATGCTTCGTCCAGCGTGCGCTGGAATGCCGCAACATCATGGTGCATTTCTGAGAGGCTTCCTACTGAATGTACAGAAGGGTGCCGCGCTGCTACTTCCCCGGAGCCCGGCAGGATCCACATGCATCAAACACGCAAGCGACTGCAGCAGGAAAGCCGGTTGCAGTTGCGGCACTCTTGGACAAGACAGCCCGGGTCTCACTCAGAGCTGGCGATCTTGGACACTCGACGATAATCGACAATAAACACCGCGAAGCAGGAAAGCAGAGCAGCTTTTTGTCCGCAAGATGCACCGAAAACTCAGGATGGAATCATGAGGAACTGGCAAAGAATCTCAGGATGGGTTCTGATCCTTCCGAGAGCTTGGCTTGCCGATGCTGCAGAAGAAGCCATCTCCTTCCAATGGAGGCAGAATCTGGAATTTGGCATTCGACGATTCGACGGCCACTCACCTCAGCCCAAGAAGTTTTCGGGCCCGTCTGGATCGTGCTCAGAATGGAATCAAACGCAGAGCTGGTCCGAGAAAAATGTAACTCCGCAAGCGGGACCCTGGCTGACGACATGCCGTCCCTTCCATACAGCACATGAAGTCTTCCCAGCTGCAGCAGCCAGGCGCTTCAGTCGGCTGCACGGAGTCGGTTGTTCGGGATTGCTGCGCCTGAAAACAAGGGCCGGGGGCGCCTGGATGGAGAATCGCTCTTTGGTCGGTTCCAAAGGCAGCTGCTTTCTCGTGAGCCCCGTCACCGGCACCTGCAGAGCGGTGGCTCGGTGTGGAATGCGCTGCCGTCGCGAGTGCTCTTGAGGGAGGCCTTCGGCATCTTTGGCTTTTCCGAATCAGTCCAGGCCATGGCGGAATTGGAGAGGCACAGTATCATTGCTTTCCAATCGTCGCGTTCTTTCGAGGTCAACCCCACTCCGTCGCCTGTCACATGGAGACGACTCCACCATGGGCACTCTTCTCCATCGACGACACGCGGCGTCGGCAATGCATTCGAGCGCAAGTAGTTGCACAACCCCGTCGTCAGTATTCAGGCTTCTCGGAGCGGTCTTCCTGCAGGCGCTCGAAATCCTCGCACGAGGTTTTTCCATGTGCAACACAGCTTCCATGGCTCTGTGCCTCTAGCAACCCCGGCAACAGAAGCTGGCTGTGAGCGCAACAAGAAAGCTTCGACTGCGAGCCTCGGGCAAAGCAACAAGTATCTCACATCAACTTAAGCGGTTCAATCCCTGCGCTGCATCATTCTGCATCGCGACTTTTGACACGTTCATTCTGTCAAGTGCTCGAGACCATACCAACTCAAGTCGTCGTACTTGTAGCCCTTGTTCCACCAATAGCAGAGCTGCTGGTCAGGTCCTAAAAGCCGGACGTCGGGGAAGACAGGGACGACATCTGAGGTCGATCCATGCGTCTTCGTCCCCTTATTCCCGCTTGGACAACTTCGCCGCCCGGCTTCGAAGCGCCGCCCGGCTGCTGGGCCAAGCCGCGGCTTTGGCGGCCTTCGTCCAAGATATTCACCAAAAAAGCTGCCTTTTCATTGCCCTGAAGGCTTTGAACCTGTATCGTCTGTATCGTGATTCCAATCTTCACTGAAGCTTAACTGCAGTCCAGAAGCAAGTCAAGATGAGGGCAAGACTTGGATCGCAGAGCTTGCAGCCCAACGCAACGGCAGATTCCTGCCTTGCCTGGCCGTGTGTGTCTACATTTTGTTACAGGTTGTGCTGTCGGTCCAAAGACGGATGCTACCAACAACCTTCGTTCAATTGCCACCGTGCCTGTTGACTCACCCTCGCGAAAGTATCTAGCGGCAGGCACTGCTTTGGATCTTTTAGCAATTTGATAGGTAGATTTTGCACCGATCCAGCTCCATTTTTGACAGGGGAAAACAAAGATGTGCAGAGCGAGCCTCGGTAGACAAAAACTCTGTTTGTGTACGGTGCTTCCTGGCTCTGCAAATCTCTGCGCCAGTTCTGCCTTTGAAGCCAAAAACCTGGAAGACCTGGAGGCTGAGGCTATCGGGTCGGCTTCGGTCCCTTTTTGTGTTGTCCAACTCCTTCTTCGATGCCGCTCTCGGGCAAGGATTCCCACATCGATGCGACTTCGCAGCTTTCACTATCGAAGTCGTGCCAAAAGAGCTGTGCCACTGTCGGGCAAGGCTCCGTTTTGTTGCAGGCGACCGAACGCCTCCATCTTCTCATGCCTCAACCTTTTGTGCAAAGGCTGAGGTCCCCAATGTCTCCCGAGTTTTTGAACAAGGTCTAAGAGGTCGGGTCCGAAACTGGACCGAATTGGACTTTGCTACGTGCACTTGCCACGTTCTGCTTTCATCTCTGTTCTCCGATGCGACCCAAAAAGCGTGGACATCCTGCACCAGGTTCAGAGGTTCAACGCGCAACTTGAGCCCTGGGCTGTCTGTAAAATCTTATGGACTAGACAAACTACGCATGCCAACAATGCCAGGAGACTGATGCTGGCACCTTCGAGGGTGAGGAACCGGATCCCGCAGCTCACAATCTTCCGGAGGGCATGGTCGTCGATCGGACAGGCCTGGCCTGATGCGGGTCTGACGAGCACATGCTCCCTGCCTTTGACAGGAGTTCAATATGATATCTTCAACAGTCAGGCAATGAGCTCAAAATGAAACGTGCGGCAATGTGCGGCTCAGCTGCTTGCTGTAAGCTGCAGCTCATCCATGTCCCCATGGTGTGAATCCTTTCCTGCGCAGCCAGAACGCTAGCTGACCATAACTGGCTGAGCCTTTGCTCCAAAGGCGCATGCCCCCGGCAATTGTCATGCAACATATGCAACATAGGACAATCATCGGGTCCAAGGGCTCGTACGAGATTCCAGACTCCTCTGCAATAGAATCATAGGCTCATAGAGTGCGTCAGAGTCCAGACACGTGCACAATTCGAAGTCTCGGACTCGGAAATCCTTGCAAAGTCGCTCCATGGGCGCCCTCAAGCGACAGGGATCGGAGGCTGGACCTCGCTGCCGGCTGCAAACGCCCCTGCCAAAAGGACTGCAGCAGCACGTCTCCCGCCTCAGCGCGCAGTGCGGACTGCCAGAATACGAAAACCGAAAGCAGCAACTGCGCATTGCATCGCATTTTCATTTTAAGTGGATCCCAAGTGGCATGGACGTTCGCCAAGGCCAGGGCCTCCAGCACGGGCAAGGCCCCCAATGCCATGGCCGCCTCTGCTTCCAGCGATCGGCAGCCGACCATAGCTGCTGGGCAGCCTGCCTGAAAGAAGACAAAACATGCATCAGGGATGGCAAGGGGTCTTGGACGATCGGACCGTTCTTGCATCCACCCTCCACCTCGAACAAGATGCCGAGGCGCCGCACCGCCTGCAGACATTGACATGGCAGCAGGGCAGCTCCCCTTCAATGAAAGACAAAATGTGGCATGGCCATGCATGGCCTGCCAGCGACCCACCTCCAAGCCGGATAGCAAGGCAAACTGTGGTGCATCGGACGCCAAGAAGCAGCGCAGCGGTTTCGTTGCGATGGCATCCACAACGTCAGAACCAGAGGCTTTCAGCAAGCTGTCAAGACGAAGGTCCTCACCGTTCGAGTCATGTTGCCACATGCTTCCACAGGCTGGTCGGAGTCCTCCAGCTGTGTAGCCGAGACGACCTTCTTCAAGCTTGCCCCAGAAACATGGGCGGAGCAACTGAGCCACAGCGAACGAAGCTGCGGGCAGCCGCTCAGAAGCTCCAGAGCCGCATCCGTCACCTGGTCTCGAGAGAGGTTCCTCATAAACTACACCGGACCGCTGCACCACTGAGCTGCGACTGAGTGGCAGCATCTCCATGAAGAACCACGCGGCTTAGTGCGGGCCGGCTGCTCCCTCTGCCCAACAAGATCTGCAATGCCCTGGGTGTCAGCCGAGGTTCGCATGCTCGTGCCACCTGACAGGCATGGCCCAGTCGCGCGCACCTGTATCTGCTGCTCAAGCCGGTCGCCTTGCTGTGAAAGTGCAAGACTCGCAACGTCTCACAGACCTGAGCGCTATCTTGAAAAGCTGCTGCATCTGCTTGCTGTGGCTTTGCTCTTTGCGTTTGTCGGTGTTGAAGCTATTGATGATGTTGCAGCCGTTGGTGTTGTGCTTCCGAGATTCCTTGGAAATCGCCACAGCTCCAGCATCCGTGTGGTGGCAGGCCGTGTCGCCTTGGCAGAACATGCACTAGGACTAGGAACCGGAGAGCCAAATCCCTGATTCAGCCAGGGTGCTAATCTTCAGAAAGTGCAGCCCTTCACATCAGCTGCAATGCGCGATCAAGATTGCGGATCAAGAAAGAAAGATGGGCCGCGCCTCCACCGAAACCGTCAGCTGCCCGCCTGGCAAGCCTTCAGAGCCCGTGAAGGATCGTGAAGGGCTGAGGCCTCGCCTAAGGCCTTTCGCGGAGGAACCGGGGCCCCGGCCAGCGCAAGGCACCATCGGTGGACGGTAAGGCTGTTAGTGGCCCCGCCGTGCTGCAGCAGCAAAGAGGTCGCCCTGACTGCGCGGTCAGCAGAGCCTCGAAAATCTTCGAGACAAGAACTCCTCGCCGCCTCTTCGCTCTCTGGTTCCATGACGACCAAGGAGCAGTGCAAACCGCGGAAGCCGGCACTAAGTCGCGCCAACTCAGGAAACTCAGCGCCAGATCCAAGGGCACTCCGCACTTCCTAGGACTGCAGAGGGCAACCGAACATGCTTAGTCGCCGGACTTCGTCATGCGTGATATGACATACGGACAACATATCTCATTGTGAAGCTCTCAGAATTCTGCGGATCCTTTGGATCTCGTCCTTCAGATCAGTCCATCTTGACTCGCTGTCTGACGGAGCTATGTCCTAAGGCGCCAAGGCGTGAGGTCCAAGAGCTTCCTCGTGTAGCCAAGTTTCTGTTCAATCAGTGATGGCATGTGTCTCCATGCTGTCCGGAACTTATGCTGACTCTGACGGTCCGGCTCACACTGCAAATGCTAATACTCCTAGGAATGTGTTGCGCATACTCCCTTGCCCTTGCCTGCAAAATCAATCTCGTCTCCAACCACCCATACGATGTGGGCTTCAGCAAAGTCAGCAACTCAGCCATGCCCAAACATGCTTCCGCTTGATCCGAGGGCTGACGCGTGTCGGACTGCAACCGCCTTCACCGAAACTCCCGGCGCGCATGCACATGCCAAAAAGTCCGCTTTTTTGCCACATTACACGGTGATTCAAAGTCGAACGCTTCATTCATCGGCGGTTCAGCAGCTTCTCCTTGCAACAAGTGAGGGTGAAGCGGCGTGCACAAGCTTTATGTTAGCGGTATCCCGTCCTGTGAGGCTTCCAGGTCGTGAAGCACTCGAGCCACCTCCTCAAGCATCAGCTCGTCCTCGAGAATCGAGAGAGCCGACTTTGCGTGATGCCGAGCACATCCCTGGCCTAGCTGTCGCGGATTGCTTCCTGACAGGAGCACACTGGGAACTTCTCGACTCGACTGGCACCACAAGCGCCTGCTCCAGGTCTGGCCGCTTGTCAATGTTTGCCAACATCTCCTTCGACTCTTACAACTGCTGAGCTTAAGGGGTTCCGGAAGCCGGGCCTCCGCAGCTGCGGCTGCTGCATCAGTCGCGACTCTGGGTGGTTCGTCGGCAATGGCGATTCGTGTCTCTTTTTGAGGTTCAGGCCCCGCTGTTGCTGTGCCACTGTTGGCGTGTGCACTGGCTCCATTAACCTGACCTGCCCTGGGCACTGATTCTGCTGTGGGTTGCGTGCGCAGCAGGGGCTTCTGTTCCACTGCCTCGACCACCGTATGCCTCCGAAGCCCATGAGCAGCCTCAGAAGTGGGAGGCGGTGCCGGAAGCCCAAGATCCTTTGCCACATCAGCACGTACTTCTTGTGATGCCGGATCCACCACGGTCTCCCCCCACCCCAGCCAGCTATCTAACCAACCGTGCATTGTAGCTGCGTCTGGCTTCTGTGCCTTTTCCTCGGGCTCGGTCACTGGATTTGAGGCAGCACTGTTCTCTGGCTTCACCCGTGAGGCTGTAACGGATTTCTCAGCAGCTCCGATTTCGCTGGCCGTCTCCGGCTCTTTCTGCGGTCGCTTGAGGTCCCATTGCGCTTCGCCGGTCAGCACATTCAGCCGAAATTGCTGTCCAGACGGATCCGTGAACTCCTTCCAAGCCAACTCACTGTCCAAATCAGGCCGCGTAGGAGTCCTCACAATCGACTTAATTTCCCCGCAATGGGGTCATTGCGTTCATTGCGTCAACTCGACAGCAACACAAAGACATCGAGCTTGTCCTGCTCTTCAATGCAGTTGAGACAGGTCTGCAGGGCAGCAGCAGCAGCGCGACTGCCCATCGCGTCCACTTCATTTGGCCTCGGCTCAGGACCGTAGGGATGACACCCAAGGTGCTCAACGCCGCCTTTTCGGGGAAAGGAACACCTTCGGATCATTCGCTTCCGCTCTGTTTGCGTCCTGTGTCTGTGAGTGTTCAACAGCGGCCGGCCGTTGTGATACAGATGAAAAACTTGCAAGGCCAAGAACCTGCACTGCATGTATCGATGCTGAGTGAAAGGAATGAAAGCAGCTGTTGCCCTGAAGGTGTCCCTGACGAATTGTTGGAAAGCTACCTCCCGAGGATCCGGCTGCGGCCGCCGACTACTCGCGCGCGGCAGCCGGCTTGAGCTGAAGGAATTACCGGAAGTTTGTGCTCAAATCGCAGCTGAATTCTCAGTGCATGTCACTTCGAAACTGTTTCAGATCTCCGGCCAACCTGCTAAGCCAGTCCTGCCGACGAAAGCGCCACAAGAAAAGCCTTTCAGTCGAACCGGTTGTTCATGTTTCAGGGGCCGGCTTGCAACCACTGTTTGACAGCGGCATCTTACTTTGAAGCGGTTGCGGGACGGAGTTGAGTTTGTGTCGTATGTGGAAAGCATGTGTGCGTTGACGAGTGTTTTTTATGTAGAAGTAACGGTGTTGCAGCAATTGTAGTTTGGTCTGTCCAGGTCTCGTCTAGAGTCTCTATAGTACTAACGGTGATAGTACATCGCGAGTAATTTTTGCCACTATATAGAGACGCAACGGAGCTGTAGTTGTGACAGGGATGACAGGGATGCGTGGCTTGCGCTGATAGGGTGCCAGCCAGGGACAAGTTATCGACGATGTTCAATGCCACGCCCAACAAAAACATCATGAGGCTCATGTACCGCGACGATGGTGTTCTGCCTGCAACACAAACCCGGTCTTGCAGAGCTGCAGAAGTGGTTGCTGGTGGTGGTGACCTTTTGGTCGTAGTGCGTTCTATGGGGTTGCATATACACACCCTACATACTTATCTACATGCATACATACGTACGTACGTACCTGCCTACCTACATTCGTACAGTGAAGACCAGAAACCCCACCTCCAGTCGAAATGGATTGTGAAACACCTCGAATGCATGCATAATCCTACTGCAGGCCCAACTTGGCAAAAGCCCTAAAGTTAGGGGGACAAGACAGGAACGTAGCCGGCAAGCATACCACGCCCCTGCTTCTTGCGCTGCAAAACCGTCTAGGTCTTGACAGGAAGGAGGAAATTCCTATGGACTCTCCTTCCCAAGAGCTCCGACAGAATATCTTGAACATCACAGGACTATCATGCCACATCACACCCATCCGGCCCGGCATCCACCATGGCCATGGCTACGAAGCGCAGCGATGCGCAGCGATGCGCAGCGGGGGCTCGCTTTGTTGCCCTGCTTATCACACGCACTGTCCGGAGTGTGCCAGAATCCCGATTGGCTCGAGCTCATAGCCATGCCCAGTGCTGCATACCTTCTGCAAATCTCGCCTGCAAGAAGTCGGATCACGCGGCAGAATCAAGGGCATTCACCCCCTCGATCAGCAAGCCTCGTGGATCCTCTGGCTCCTCAGACCTCCCACGGACGCACAGAAGATGTGCGTGATGAGCTCCGGTGGTATCAAAGCCATGTGCGCCACCATGATGAGAGATTGGTGCATCCTCTGCACCCCAGATTGAAAGCAAAAACCACTCCTTCCACAGACACACATCAGCTTCGCTAGATGCATGGGTGATCATGGGTGCTCCTGCACACTGGACAAGACTCAAATCTAATCGAGCGGCTGCCTGCTTCGCAAATGCATTTTTGCAGACTTGCAAAGCATGCTGTATCTGGGAAGGTCCCAGCAAACTTTCGCCCATAGTCCACAGAAGTGCCTCAGACGTTCGGAAGTGACCCTATTTCACCTAGCTTACAAGCTGATTTGGCCTCAGTGTCCATTCCAGGATTGGAGACCTTATTGCAGGGCAATAGGCTGTGGTCTAGTTACTAGTTTTTGCAATGCCTGCTCTTGCCACCCCCACCTGCCCAAGATCTCCCTCTGGGATGTCTATTTCGAGGTGTAGCCCGCCCAACCAATCGAGGAGATCTTCACAAGCTTGGCCATACGATGCGGAGAAACGAGCAGCCTGAATACCGAAGGAAGCAAGCTGCAAAGCCAAGTTCTTTTCTATTCAACGGAACACAGCACATGAGCACATGGAGCCCTTGCAACCAGAGTGGCAGCTTTGGCGGCCTGGTCCTGGGGATCGCTCCACTGCCAAGGCTCCAGCACCAAGCGCTCGAAAGGCGGCCTAGCCAAACTGAGCTACGAGGGATGTGCAAAGCAGAGCAAGGCAAGGGTGCGAAGCCTGCGAAGGGTTTGTCCAAGACGTAGTAAACGATGTTGGACTGGCACCTGCGCATTCTGCAAATGCATCGAGTGGCCCGGACTCCAAAACCGATGGACAACGCAATCCCGCTTGCCTTCTGGCAATGGATGCGGGACGATGCAGACTGCAAGGGTGCGAAGTCGTAGGGAGGCTCCATCTCTCGGTCGCAGTAAGCCTTCGAAGCAGGCAGGCGAGAGCCGTGCTGGTGTTCTTTTGGCGCCTTGAGGCAAGTCACCTGCAAAGAGATGGTCTCGCCCAAAGGCGCTGTCAAAGCCTGCCACCTGCTGGTCGCCGGTTCCTTCGTTTTAGCTGCCCTCCTTGCCCTCGTTTTGGAAATGGGCAAGTCCACGACGACGTGGCACTTGCCTGACAAGAGCTTTGCCTGGAGCTTCGCGGCACCTCCCAAGAACAGCGGCACTGTAGATGTACTGATCACCAAAGTAGATTCCACACTCAGAGCAGTAGCACACTCGGTCACTTCATCGTCCGATCTGCCTGGCAGCGGCTCCTCGAGGCCGAGACGCTGGAAGCTCGGCTTCGTCAGCGCCGCGCAGAGGCGCGGCCGCCCGGCGGACGGCCCTGCGGACGTTGCGGACGCTCCCAGCAGCGCCACGGCGCTCTGACCTCAGAAAGCGCTGTAAACCGCTTTGTTTAGGACTAGGACCGTTTTTAGGAGAGCCGGGGAGAGCCGGAGCCTCGTGGACCAACACTGAGGCCAGAGATCTTTCGCTCGGAAGCCGCGTCGACGAAGCGCGGGTGCCCCAGGGATTCCAGAGGAACATCTTCCAGAAGATAGGCTGCACGCTGCAGCTGCAGAGCCGACACGAGCTCATCCTCATTTCGACGAAGAGCACAGCCGGTACCAGCACAATGCTAGTCGTACCCCAAGGCATAACAGGAGCTTTAGGGTGGCAGGTGCCCCTGCAATACTTGCAATTGCGTGGCCACTGCTTGCTTGGGTAAACCGTCCACGGGCAGAAGCACAGACAGCTTGCAGGTGAGCCAGGCCTCAAGAACATCAAGTTGTCTTGGCGACATGTATCCCTTTCCATCAACATTCCTTGCCCTGTCGGTTCCACCCAATCGTGTGACATGTGCCACAGGTACTTGCAGTCTTGGGCAAGGCTGAGAGGCTTAGAGCAAGCTATCTACCCAGACTGTTTCGAGCTGTGCCTTGCTCGCAAGTCCTTCGAATCGCGCTGTGACCGCAACCTCGCTGCCGCGAGTTACCGCGACATGGCCCAACGAAGTCGGAGCTAGCTGGGATGCCGGCATCCACCTACCTGGAACCAGTAGCCGTCTTAAGTCCAAATCGAAACTCTCTGGCTTTAATCTGGCACAACTTCTTTGCTCCAGCTTCCCCGCTCAATGCGATCATAAACGAACACGTGCATCTTGGCCCATACTGACGGGAAAAAGAAACCTGAGGGCCAAGTACGAAAGTCATCAGTACTGACGGCAGACATACCTGCGGAATGCCGAAAGATGCACAATGGCTTCAGAGAACAGAGGTGTCAGTCTGGAAGGGCCAGGGGCAACCATGACCCAACGCTCCAACGCTACACACTGAACCTTCGATTTGCTGCGTTTGCAAAGGCAAGGCTCTGGCTCCTTCATAGCCGATATGCAAAACCATACCTGTGCCATCCTGTGCGGGCCTGTCAAGCAACGTGACTGCAGAAGCCAAGAAGCGGTGCACAAAGGGACAGCACATGGCAAGGGCGAGGCCGATGGCAAGAGCAAGGGCAGGGAGACAAAGAGACACTCGAAGGTGGCAGAGCAAGCTTGCCGCACTCTCGTCGGGTCGGATGCTCAGAACCACGACAATAGCAAGCGGCTTTTTGCCCTGATGGCAACGGCTGCGAGCCGGGTGCTTAGCTAAGGCTTCCTGGCGCTGCACACCGAAGCTTCCAATGGATTACCAGTGTCATCACCCATCACTTTGGTGACGATGCAAAGCACTAGCACTATCAACACCACAGGCACTGCGAAGCTTGGGACAACACGACGTGCGGTTTTGTCCTGACACAACATAAGACTCTTCCTGCAGTCCTTGGTGGGGCCTTTAGCGACCGCAACGCGACCTTTGCGCGATCTTCGACAAGGTCAGCAAGGCCAGAACTCGAAATGATTGCACCTTTGCCTCCGAAACTGTCCAAGTCAAGGCATTTTGTGGGACGGGTTTGGCTAAATTTGGCTGAGGAAAAGGTGTATGCAAGCTCCTTCGGCTCCCCCGAGGCGTGGGCTTTGCGCTTGCATGCGGCTTTGAAGGGAAGCAAATCCCGAATTTTGCCTTTCTTGCGGCTTCTGAGAGTTCTTCTGCGATAGCTGACTTGCCCCTTTGTCTGACAGTTCGTTCCATCCAAAGCCGGCATCCGGAATCGTCTCATGTGCAGGACTCGGACGTACCTCGGCATGTCCATTGGAAACCATGCAAAAGGCAGCTCCAACGGATGTGCCATGTGGCCTATGGCGGCCTATGTGCAGATCTTAGGCTGGCGCTTACGGCGCCCACGCCTTGCCTGGAATCAGGCTGGGCGAGCCTCTCCAACAGCTGGGGATGTGTGATCAGACACGACCCACACATGGAGGAGCCTCCACTGGGCTCGGGCAGTTCAGGAAGCGAGGTCACCGAATCACCTTGGTCAGACCAAACTCCCACAGCACGAGCCGGTTCCAAGATATTCTGAGACTCGTGCGATGGGGGAGCGAGGTCAGTGTCCTGCAGCGCAACTGACATGCTGCTGACCATATGCCATTCTTGGAGGCAACAGACAGAAGCACCGCCAGACGCGTCTGTCGGGCAGACTGCGCATTGCTGCAAAGAGCTTCGCAGCTTCTCACGGTCTGGGTTCCAGGCCAGTCCCTTTCAAGATCCGGGTCGCCCCTGCCCCCACCAGGAACTGGAACTCCCGTGCGTTTGGCTGTCAGCACATGTCGTCCCAGGCACACAGGTTCACCGTGGTGACATGTTGTGACCGACGAGCCGGACCTTATTGTGCAACACGCTATCTTGTCCCAACGATTCACAAGTTGCAGCGCACCTCTCCTCAGCAAACTTGGCAAGAGTGTACACCAAAACATCCGGTGACGGCAGAACGGCACCTGGAGCCAACGACAATAGCAACTGCTGGTTCATTGTTGACGATAAACGTGTCCATTTCAGAGCGCCAGGGTTGTCACAATGCGCCCCGGATAGGTCACACCATTTGCGGACCTCCATGCACCAGGCGGGACTGCAAAGCTCCTCTTGAAGGCCCATGAGGCCTGGTCAGCCACCTTTGGGCTCTTGGAGTACGACTCCGGGGACGCCTTTCTCATGACAAAGCGAGAGCGCAAGCCGCAGACTTTCTCACAACTCGCTTTCGGCAGCTGCCGCCCCGGCCACGAACAACACAGCCAATTTTCCAGCGGAAACACGCGCCTCGCAAAGGCGACGCATCTACGCGCCCTTACATTGCCTTGCCATACTTGCCTCCCGCTCCTCCTCCTCTTCTTCACGCGCCTGCATGAAGGCCCGTTAGAGCATCTGTCACGAAGTGTCGAATGCAGGCCTTCCGTTCCGCTTCTTCCTTGGCAGCTTCATCCATCCTTGGGGATGTAGGCAGAATATTGCATGTCCCGGCACGCAGGAGGGTCAAACCGAACAGTGCTATAAGTCGCCGACTCTCCGTCATCTGGCTCCTCCTCCTGCAGATCCAACATGATTCTGGATTATCAAAGCGAAAGCAGCCACTCCATGTGCTTGTAGCGATCCGACCCCAGCCTGCTCGCCGGTCTGCTCCGTCTCCTCCTGCCGCAATCGCTCCTGCCACCGCTCAACCTGATCGAACGCATGCTTCTTGCCTGAACTGCGCAGCTCACTTCTATGTTTGAGGTCTTACCTCAAGCTACATTGAATGACTTAGTTTCCAGGGCTGCGACCATCTTGTCTCCACACATGAGCCGTAGAGCAGCAAGAACCATGGGCAAATCCTGCAGCAATTCCGCTAGCCATTTCCGCAAGGACTAAGGACTAAAGAATCATACGACCACTCACAAAGGGGGCACCGTCGACAACCGTTCCAGCGATGACGTACTTGTAGCGGTAGCGTAAGCAGGTCAGACAGCCGTCAGAGGCCACACTTCATTGCAGGCATGTCACATCATGCCGAAATCTGTTGTTTTGGCTTTTCAAGAGACAAAGACTTCAAGAAGATGGCTGAAAGTCGGAATCACACCGGACGCGTCGATGTCTCTTCGGAACGTGTGTCTGCATAGCAAGGAGTGTGGACGGTGCAAAGGACCATAACTTGATGAGTAGCACGCTTGTTCAAAGGTTCAAAGGATGGGCGACCCTTTGGACTTCCATCATGTCAGGCAACATATCACGTTTTGGTACCGGCAGCTTGACCCACAACGCGGCTCCCTCCCAGACTCGGCCTCATGAGTACACTGCAAAAACACTCACAGATGCCTGGCGAAGTCATGCACCCGCTGTCGAAAGCCGCGATGCAATACCGGAAAGTACCCGAATCCTTCGCCCAGATTTGCTTGCAAAATCCTCAGGTACTGGCACTGCCGGTGTCGCCGCAGACGATGTTCGGACCTCGACCAGCTCTTCGGCAAAGCTGCCGTGCTATTTGCATAAGTAGTCCGAAGCTTGGCTTTGCACCTTCCACCATGTGAAGACCCAGCTTCTGGTCCTCGGCTCACGATCGCCGGGGGATATGTGTCGAAACGGTTCCATGCCGTCTCGAGCAGGAAAATGTGCCTTTTTTTCGGGCTGCCGTCGGATGTGAACTGGTGAGACCATACTCCGCCTACTCCGCTTTCCCATCTCCGCTTCCAGCTTGAGCAACTCAGACCCGCTCGCCTGGCCGCTTGAATGCTGCCGCAGCACTAATCACAAGACAACCGCCACAAAACAACATCTCAGTTGCGGTAGTGCCTCACTTGACCCTTAGGATGGCCGACATGGCGAACTGCCAATCCCAAAAAAGAGCCTGCTGAATTCCTCTCCAAAGTTACAGCACCTCCAACGCAAAGCACGCCTAGGCCTAGCCGCAGACAACGTCGAGAAGCGACCATCGCCTCGAGCACCTGGCTTGGAACACTTATTTCACTCAGCGCAAATGCCAACGCCATCATGTGCAACCGCAACTGAGGTCTGCGTACTGCAACTGCAGGCGTAGTTTGCAAACACTTCGGCTCCGGATGACATGAGAAGAACGGTCCTTGACACGGCTAGGTTTGCCGAACGAGGTACTGCACTTTCGCCCTTGAGGCGACCTACTGAAGCTTCAGAGGAGTTTCGGCACCCAGTAGTGCCGAAAAACCGAAAACTGTCGCACATACTCTGTCTCCTCATGCTGTTGGGCCAATCCCTCGGCTCCACGCTCGTGAACAATCTCAGCCGGTTCTGCTTCAACTTCTCAGTATGTATTTAGTTCATGCCGATATCAACGTGCTACGTAAAAAAAATCTGGTACACGCGTGCCAGACGAGGCCACAACCACTAGGACAGCCTCTCCTCAAAAGTTCCCGCACAGCGATCTGCAGAGAGGGAGAGAGACAAACTACCCTTGGACCTGTCGCCGTCAAGGGTCAATTCATGTAATTTCCAAGTGAAACACAACTTGCCACATGCTGCTATATAATTTGGGTCGGCACATGGAAAGCAGGCATACGCCAAAAATTTCTCGACGCCACCAATATGTTACTGACTACGTTGCTAACTCGATTCAGTGCGTCCTCGCTCTTGCGGCACGATGTCCATCAACTCGGCGCGGGCCTCGCTTGCAAATCGCCTGCACTTCGCCTCTGCATCTTCTTCGCTGTCTAAACGCTTGCAAAGCGCAGGTGGCACCAACGGTTTTACCATCTTCGGCGTCTTGCGAGGCTTTGCCAGGACAGATCCTGCCGCAGGGAAGGAGACGTCATCATCGCCTGCAGCTACACATGATCTCAAGACTGCGCAGAGATCGGGATCATCACAAAGTTCCAAAGAAAACAGAAGATACATCAAGCAGCCAGGGCTCTGTTTATCAAGAGCTCGTTCATAGCCACAGGGCTAGTATTGCTGATGCAACTGGCTTGGCTTAAGGTTCGGCCAAAACAGCTTCCGTTCTTCTTAGAATTTGGAGACGTCATCGGGGAGGGCAGCGGAGAAGGATCCCCGTCAACTGCAAAAGATGTCCAGGATCCATTGCTGTCTAGTCTCTCGCCACCGACACAAAGAGTAGGAGATGATTGCACCAAGGGCTTGACCATTCGTTTCGTACTCGACTTCCCCAACTTTCCCGTGTCGCACCTGTGCTCTGCGAATATGCACGTCCCCCAGTCTCTGCCGGCTGCGATAGAACCCAGGTGACGGTCATCACCTCAGCTTCCGAATCCGCTCGTGGGCCACTTAAAGTCGACAACCTGTGTATGTGAGGAACCCTTGATGCTGTATGTTCGCGCATCAGCGACCACAGGATAACCAAAGAAAACGCAGGCAAGCTCGTCAGCAAGGAGGGTGTGAAGGCACACACCTGCAAGCAGAAGCTTATCGAGTCATCGGGGAAAGGTGCATTGATGGTGGCCGAGGTACTACCAGCCAGCAGCTCCTGCATGGCAGCACCGCTGGTGGTGCTGTGGCAGCTGGCTTCACTCGCAGACCTTGACAGTCGCAAGGAGCCATGGCTGGCTAACGACCTCCAGGACTGCCATGAGGCGGTGTCATCAAAGTCTGGCGTTCCTTCATTGACCTCCCTGTCATCCGAGCCCATCTTTTTGACAAGACGACGAGTCCGCCCATCTGCTTGCACGAGCGCGAAGATGCAGGTCTCCTGCAGCTCCCGGTCCTGAGCTGTCTCCCGTGTCTCTGCGCCTGCACCGCCTGCGCCGCCTGCGCCGCCTGCGCCGCCTGCGCCGCCGCGCAGCCACCAGTGGACGGAGCCTCTGGCATCTGTGGCTTTGGCATCTTGCAGAGCCTGAGCCAATCTGCGCGCAGCTAGCTGTGGGTCTGCTCCGGCTTTGTCATCGTACGAGGCGTCACCAGAGGTATCAATCTTTAGCTCATTGCGTGTCTGACTTCGCCCTCCAGCCGGGTCGGCTTCCATTCCAGTGCCTTGGAAGATTGAGTTAAAGCTCGGCATGACGATGTTAGTGCCTTGCGCGCCTTGATTCCTAACGGATTCGTCACCAACAGAGGGTAGCAGAGGCTCGGTAGACATGATTGCAGTCGTCCAATGGAATTTTATGGTGGATCGTTCAGAGGAAAGCAACTAAGGCAAAGGCCGCTGCGCGACTGCCTAGGCACATTCCCATCCCTTCCTCGAGCCAAGACCCTAACCACAAGCAGCTTGGGTTCGATATGGTTCTATGCTGTTCGCTGCAACAGGCGAGACGGAAAGCCGACAGGCACCTTCCTGTGGCGAAGGACGTTGAGCATGGTCGACCTCGGCCGCCGGGCTGCACAACTCATAAGAACCCAGCGTCCCTGAAAACTGAAAGACTTACGTAGCGCATAGAACCGGATAAAGCCATCACTCCAAAAGGCGGAAAGACTGCGGCAGCCTGAAACGATGGCGAAAACAATGCAACGGCACGGGTTTTGTGAAACTCTATGTTGTCTTTCTTCCACGTTGACCTTCGCCGATTTGCTAAGTTGTCGATCGCCTCTTTCGTGTGTGTTGCTGGAAAGGCGTCCGAAGGGACTCCTCACCTCTCCATGGCGTGTTAAGCAAGGCGACAAAACCCAATGAAGAGATTGCCGGGCTAATTTGCGCGATTGGCTTGTTTACCTAGGGAAATCTCAAGCCAAATGCAAGAACAAAAAGCACCCGTCACCCGTCAGCCGTCGACAAACCCCAAGACTAGCAGGCGCGACTTAGCCGAAAACATTGTGTGCACATGGTTACGTTCACCGCTCCTTGTCTTTGCAGTAAAGCCATGGGACACACTTGCATTGGCTTCGGCATGAATTTTCGGATCACCCCGACTCGTTGCCTAATAACCTCTACACTACACTCTACAGATCATGTCCTCAGCCACGGTTGCCCACGGCAAGCTCGAAGAGCAAAACTGAAACTGCTGCCCCCCCCCTCCCCCTGCGCCAGCATCCCCCTCTCGAAGGGACCATTGGACACCATGACCACCCGAATCAAAGCAACGGTAGCTGAGCGCAAAAAGCTTTGTTCAGCACGAGCACATGCAGGAACAGCTGAAAGATGTAAAGTTTGCGTTGCTGCAGAAGTTGCCCTGGCCCCTGGCCGTGGCTCAGTTCTGGTTCGGGGTCTTGCTCTTCTGAGCGCAGGGCAGTGGCAGGAAGGAGATGCATGAGCCCATGGCGAGCTCACAGGCAGAGAACCCAAGCTATGGCCGACATGCAGAAGGAAGCTTTGCAGTAATAGCAACCACGGGCCACATCACTTGAGAGCAAAGGGCTGCAGGCGTCTCCCAGGTGCCACTCAGCTCGAGTCCAACCGTTGCACTCCATCACCTTTGTCGAAGGACGGTCTGCCACCTCGGCTAGGGACGGGTGTCCTTGAAGGACACGCCTCTTGCATAACCCTGAGGTGCAGCCTGGTTCTAGTCACATCTGCCAAGAGAGACAGCTAGTCGAGGCAACAACCCATGACCCGTGGGAAGATCTCCATGTCCGTGCCTGCACGTGCAACAGAAGCTTGTATGCCGATTCGAGGACTTCCAACCGTCCATCGCAACTGAGACCAGCACCGGTGTCGTGCAAGTCGAGGCCTTCAGGTGTTTCGAGGACTTGACAAATGCAGACGCTTGCCCCTTCACATGTTGGCTTGGCACGCAGGGAGTTTTCCAGCGCCTGTTCCGTCCGGATCCAGTTCTTCTTTCACCTGTGTGGGAAACAGACGAAATGCACGAAGAAGATTAGATCTGCTGAGCTTACGTTTGACACTCTTGAACAGTCTTGGGAGCACTGCGCGTCGCACAGCTGCCATGAACCGTCGGCTTTCAGGCTCCGGTACTGTTCCAGCCTTGAAAACAAGAATTCCGTGCAGCAAGAACAGAGGCCTTATGCCGCAAGTGTCGGTAACTTTCCCTGGGCTGGTTTGCATGGGACCACTGCTGGATCGTTTCTGGCCATGGTGACCTGGCAAGCAGCCATTGTCGGGCATGAGCACCATTTTTTGGACAAACATACTCCACAGCGTGGTGCCTCACCAAACTTCCGCTGAAGGCCGGAGCCAATGCCGAGAAACTTCGTGTTCCCTGGCCTAGTTCCGCAAACTTGTTTGCAGAGCATTGCAATATGTCGAAGGATCTTACGGCTCTCTGTACAGGGAGCCGGCTGCTGGCATAAGGCTAGAATTCGCCGGTGGAGCTCCTGTATCGAGTGGCAGCGCTTCTCGCACACAATGGGCTCGAGGCTGGGACACTAGGCTGCGGGAGCAGGTCCTCGACCAACTCCCGTTGCCTCATACAACACCGGCAGATTGCATGCAATGATCAGAAAGGGGTTTCGCAGGTTGGTCTTCGAGATGACTCTGAGATGCAAGCTCTTTCGGCAGCTCTTCCGCTTCGAGAAGCTGCTGAGTAGCATCCTTGCTCATATCACGTCTGAGAAGAAGTCAGTGAAACACGTCCAGGTGCCGTGCACTGTAGTACTCACGGCCTTTAGAGCCTGTGAATGTCCAGTCTGCTGGTGCATCGCTTGGAGCTGCTGAAAGAGTCTCTGAGGCCCGATCCAGTATAAACAAAGTAGCCTCTCGGTGCGACACCTAAAGACCGCAGCACTCGTGGAATGAGCATACAAGACGACTGTGCCTGACAGATCATTTGTTTTCATTACCACCGCTCTGCTGCTGTTCAAAGGCTCAATCACTCAGTTCCTGGCAGAGCTCCATCAAGCCTTCAGCACTCGGCCTTCCACCAAGCGGCGCCGCCGTGATAAAGACCTGCGAAGGCATAAGCGTGGCCGCGCCAGATCTTAAGCAAGCGCGGCTTCACTTTTGATGCAGAGGCTCGTGGTAGATGAGTGCAGGGCGACTGGCAGGCGTGGCATCGTACAGATATTGACGGCTTTGCAGCCGAGGCACGGCATTGTCGACACAGTGTCGAGCAAAGTAAGAGAGCCACGCAGCATTGTATGCAGACCTCGCTTGCAAGCTCTCCCTCTCTCTACTACTTTCCTGAGCCACACAATTCTCGGCTCCGCAGTGATTCTCTCAAAGAGCATGGGGCACCGACTGCACGCTCGAGGCATACCGATCGCAGTAGTTGTTGGTCGTGCCATCCTGCAGCATTCATGAGGTGACACCAACGGCCTCTGTGCATGGGCACATCGAACCGCACCGTGGCGAGACAAGACACATGAAGCTGTTCGTTTGCCTACTTCGCATTGTTGTTGCTGTTCCTACCATCATGGTCATTTCGCGTACAGTTTGTGCTCATGAACATGTGAGAGAACTAGACACGGGAGGAGTGGGGCGACATGGAGCGCACTAAAGGCCCTGTCCCTGTCGGTGATCAGATTTCGGAAGGGCTTGCTTCGACCTGCCGGGGTGGAGAGAGGGCTCGTGACCCTGACACTGTGCAGCAAGAAGCCTGTGGCAGACGCCCGGTTAAGCACGTCCAATGATCGCCGCACGATAACCTCACTCTTCTAGGACCGACAGAAGCTGCTTTCTTGCACAGCGCCGGGGCCCGCGTGCTTCTGGAGCTATACCAGTGAACGAATTCGAAACACCCTAATTGAAGCCGACGTGGACATGATGCTCTCATGAGATCTTCAAGCCGCTGGCCTCCCAAGGTGGAATCTCATTCTCCACCTCAGTCGGCACAACTGGTGGGTGCGTTCGCCACGCTGCACATGGGTGGCTGAGCAAGCTGGACTTATGCTTTCATGCAGCTTGTTTCTGCTGCAAAAGGAAGCCCCACCTTCTGCCGGTCGGATGAAGGAAGTGTGACACAGAATCACAGAATCCGACCTACCAGTACTTCTGTCTACATTGTCTGCAATGTGCGGAGTGCACTCCCAACTTGCACTCAAAACCCCTCACTGCTTTCACTTTGATCCTTTGATCGTCTTCGACGGGGCCCACGGTTGGACGACAGTCGGCTTGTCTCGTGCTCCTCGGGCTTTGTCCACGAATGACACACAGGAACCCTCGAGCTGCTGGCCTGTACTCGTCCATCGCGCACATGGCACACCTGACGAATGCCCGGCTCAGCCTTTTGCATCACAGCGCAGTCATGCGCCGCCTGCCTCCGCTTGAGCTCCTGCACCCCGCAAGGTTGCGAGCCACAAGCGCTGCCTGCGGGATTACCATGGACACCGCCTGCTTAGCCAGCTACGTATGGTCAGGGGTCTGGCGTTCCCCTCCCCCCCTATCGTATGGTCTTGCAGGGGCGGGGGGTGGCTGGCGTGTACGGCGTGTACGGAGAGGGGTCGGGGCCGTTAGAGCTGCAGCTGGAGGGTGGAAGAGGGCCGGGATCTTAAGCAAGCCCTACGCAAGGCGTGAACGCTATGACGTAGCGCGTGCTCCTGTTCCATTAACCTTAACCGGACCTGTACTTTAAAGATCTTTAAAGCCTACACTCAAAGCCGAAACCCCGCCGAAATGCAGGCCTTAAGCCTAAAGCAGAACATAAACCATCAACCCTAACGAACCTACACCCCCTACCCTCCCTAAGCCCTTGTCGATTCGAAGCCTTTTAACTGTTAACCCTGATCCCTGAACCCAAAACTCAAAAGCTTAAGCTAAACCCTAAACTTCCAAAACCCCAAACCGCCACAACCACCCCACCTGGGGAAGAGGTACCCCACACCCCACTCCACAGGGAAGGGGGGGGGCATCCTGGACCATGCCGCAGGGCGGCGGGGGTGTGACCATACATAAATGCATTTCCGCCTCCTTGCGAGGTTGTCACGCTCGCTCTTCACCTCCACGAAGCGGGCACGAGGTGCGCTGCCCAGGTGCCAGGACCAAAGCCTCATGACGAATAACTCCGTGGCAGTTGCTCGGTGTGTCTCCTTACACCGCAGCAAACTCGGCGTCGCACAGCAAGTCAGGCAGCCCGGCCGAGTTATAATCCTCGCCTTTAGCCGGGTGCTGTAATCACGATCGCGAATGTTTCCGCATGTTTCTTTCATGGGCACCACAAAGAGTTTCCCTACATGGTCTGGGCAGCCACGCAAAGCAGCCGCAGCGCCGCAGCAAGGGCCTTCCCTCCGATTGCGCCAGCAGCGCTCGGCAGATCTCTGTCCTCCGGGGCCACCTGCGCTCACTCATGGAGAGCAAGGGTGCAGAAGCACAGAGATGCACAATTTTGCAACAAGCTTATAGAATACATGGATCAGCCTCTCCACTGGGAAGAGACGTGCAAAGCACCCGCCGGACATTGACTTTGCCCGCATCCTGGGAATGACCATATACTGGCCACACAATTGAAACCAAAGAAAGACATCCTCATCGTTGCTAAACGCTGCCACAAGGCATCCCCGGTTTCGTCTGCATCGCTCTTTCGAGGTGTCGTGTCCAGGCTGGCTGTGCCCTGAATCTGCCTTATTTGCCAGGATCACCGAATGCAGCTGGAGTCACATCCCGCCCCATGAATCACGATGCTCGTGATATCTGGTGGTCACCGCAACTTGCTGCACACTGTGCACAACTGCTCGCATGCCAACGAGGCGCAAGAAAACACCGTTCTGCCCCTCGTACCGATCCCATCGAACCCCACGCAGTCGACAACCATACAGTGTTGCGAATCTTGCGCGCACGTCACCTGCGACTTCACCTCGGGCCGAAGCTCGGTACGCAATCGGACAAATTTAGTTCGTCGATCTCTGGCAGTATTAAGCCATCTGAGTCGTGCGACAGCCGGCTGCAGCCATGATTCTGTGAGTCATCGACGCAAGCTTGGCCAACCCTGGAGACAAAGTATCTTCGCGGTAGCAGTAGCTGCAACTGGAGGAGCTTCAACGTCGATTCACCCAGTGATAGATGCAGATTGCTTGGGGCCCGGGCGCCGCTCAATGCTCGAAACTCTGGAAGGATAAAATGCCTCTGCACATAACTTCCCTGCACTCTTGCGCCGGGAAAGGCAGGTCCACGCAATCTGAAGCTGCATCAGAGCAACTTCTGTTCCCAAGTCCAGTGGTGCATCCTGCAGCACTCGGTGCAGCCGTTAGCTACCGCCTGTGCAACTCCACATCGACTGCAGAAGCGGCGCCACAAGAAGCACAGCTCAAGCCATGCAACACCATGCCCTGCGCACTTGCGGACTTTTTTCTCCACATCTGTCTTATCCGAAGCCTCTCCAAGTGGTGGAGCAGGCGCCTGGCTTCTGCCAGCTCGCCGCCACCTCATAGCACTTATCCTCGTAGCGTGCTTTTGCCTCCTGCTCGGACATCTCCCGAAGAACCGTGTGGGTGTCCGTTCGGTGCTTGACCTGCTCTGAGCCCGCATGTTTTGTGGCCTGCTTCGAACTTAGTTTAAAAGTCCCTCTTTCCAAGTTCCGGCCTTCTTGAATGCGTCCAGGATGGCCTTCCTGGCAGGCCGCAGAATCTGGCCCGTCGTACGGTTCAGCGCTTGAGCGGCCAGGTCAAACAGCTCCTTCTCCTCTCTGCGGTTCGCAACGACTACTGATGACAACTTGGCTCAGATGTCATTGCGAAATATTGCGACCACCTCAACCTTATGATGAACTTCGAAGGGCTACTGAATGGGCCAAGCGGCGTAACCATTCACGTCCGCGAGGCCACTCAACACCCCAGCAATATCTTCCGGACGAAGTGATGTGTGCCCACGGAGGTGAACCTGTTTGGCAAGGACACAGAGCAGCTCTGACAACAGCCGCCGTCATGCCTACTGAAGGCGCAGACTTGGCACACGTCATGCACAAAACCAGTGGCTCTTTAGTATTGTTCCGATACCACGGACCGCAGGACAACGCGGGCCTTTACGGCGGCCATAATGTCAGCGAAGCTCCCGGCATCGTAGTATTTTACTCGTGCTGCTGCTTGACAAACCTCCGACAGCTCCGGCATGGGTAAACGCAGAATCTTGCCACGCTGCCTCTGCCAAGACCTGCGATTGGCTGCAGATATCTCAATTCACCAATCATACGCAACACACCTGCTGTGCTGGTTTAACGTTGTTGAAACCTATAGGCAGTTCTCGAGCGCACACCCGCAGTGAAAACCGTACGCACGAAAAACCGAATATTTCGGCTGGCAGAACCCACTGTAAAAATGCATAAACAACCAAGCCACCGTGCACTCCCTGTGGTGCGGAAAAATTGTTAAAACAGTTCACATATAACAAATATACGAGATGACTCACTGGCAAAAACGAAAAGAAAACATGTAAAAATGAATGGACTCTCTACCGCACGGAAATTTGAAACCGTACAACCTGCGAATAAATACAAGTGTAAAAATGGTCCACCGAGCGAAAAACGTAAAAACGAAAATACAAGCCACCGAGCAGAAAAGGTCAAACAAGTAAAAGTGTTAGAACAATCCACGGAAGACAAAAAACGCTTCCCATAAATTCTTGACCACTTTCCTCTTTCCAGCTGCTTTCACATCGGTGGCATGGTCTGCGATATCGACTTCCTTCGACGTCTCGAATCGTCGATGTATCTCGGGATCAATGGGACCGACTGTTTCCTGTTTGTGGTGCTCGCATCCTCCCATCGCAGGCGAACGCC
>CAJNJA010005109.1:25927-45344 GCA_905231915.1 Symbiodinium necroappetens
CTCCTGCCAATGGCAGGCTTGATCGGGGGTTCTCTAAGCGGCTAAATGCATCCTTATTGGCGCGCCGGGGACTGGGCCATTCTGCTATCCTCACAAAAGAGCACATACCAAGTTGCCTTGATACATTTTGTGTCTTGGCTGATGACTCTAGCTACAGGAACATCATCATCGTCGTCGTCATCATCATCATGCACATACAGCGCCGGATGTGCGGAATACTGTGTGAAGGCCAAGTGAAGCTCATGACACAATGAATCGGTCTCCTGCACGCTTGCAGCTGGTATTGTTGAGCAGGACGGGCTATCTGAGTTTGGTACTGTAATCGAGCCATCACGGCTGCGGTCGAACCTCAGCAGTTGGATGCATGAAGTTTCTGGAGGTTGAGTGAGCGCAGCCCAGTGTCTTGCTCAAATTCTCCACTAGGCCTGTAAGACCCTGGCTTGCACGGAATCCCAAGCAAAGGCATAGAGCTGCACTCCAGATGCTGCCTATGACACCCTGCTGCGGCTGTGCTGGTGTCCCATTTGCTTTTAAGAGCACGGCTGGGATATTTGCGACAGATAGGTCAAGCAGTTAGCTGTATCTTTTTGCTCGTGAAGACCCTGCCATGCACCAGCCCCCCCCCCCCCCGCTTTCAGCCATCCCTGTGTGCGATGAATCTGGACGCCGCCTGGGCCAATGAGCAAGGCACGAAAGAGCTGTTGATAGTGGCCAAAGCCCTTGTTCCTCTCGGTGCTTCGCTGGTACGTCCAGAGAACAGCCTGGACCCTCTCATTCAGGTAGCACAGATTATCTGAGTTATGGAACGTGACAGACATAGGCTCAGCCGGCACGCGAAACCAGATCCATCTGCGATGACCCTTGGGCTTTTTCCCTTGCGCAGCCATCCGAGATCTCCCCTACCTTTGTGACCCTTTGTGGTTGGCTTCGCCTCTGAAGACCCTATCACATTGGCGTGTCGCCCGGGGCGTGTTTCGACCTCCCCTGGAGTTTATCATTTCGGCGCACGTCCTGATGGAAGAAATCGCCTCAAAGCTGCCTAGACTGAAGATCATCTGTTTTGGACCCGAAACTTGAGTACCATCAGTCCTTGCCGTCCGATCTACTTTCTGAAGGACTGAAGGAGCGCTTGCAGGTTTTTGGGGAATGGCCGATGACTTCGCTCGGGCCGAAATCCGGCAACCGATGAGGCGCGTGGCTGCGCAGTCCGTCAGCGTCAGCATTGCCTCCCTCGCCTTGTCGCGGTGGGTCGTGTCCTGTGATATGGTCAGTGTGAAGTGAAGGCGACCGTGTTGCTCGTCGCTCCGCACTCTTGTGCATAAACACAACGAAACTTCTGCCCGCCTCCCTCGGCTGTATGGTCATATGAGATAGCATGCCGGGCTACGCATTTTGGCCAGGACTGCTCCTGTTGCCTTTTGTCCCCTGCTCCTGTTGCCTTTTGTCCCCAGCTCCTTTGCCGCCCAGTCTGCGTTGGAAGTTTGCAAGCATCTCTCCCCAAGGTCTGTGCTTATCTGTGAGTCCTGGCTCTGCTGTCTGGGACATAGTTTCGGCGTTGGTCATGGTCAGACAGGAATGCCAACTGCAAGAGCGGCAACCACTTGCCAATGTGAAGCTTTGCTGTTTTATGAAACGGCACCCGGCAAAAACGGAAAGGGACGGCTAATTAAGTGGCATGTCATGTAGTTTGTCACTGAAGGTCTGGCCACGCGGCTTTCACGTCTTATTCTGCTGTTGTTGCAGGTGCCTCCATCACGCTAACCTTGCGCTGGTTTGTGAGCTGTTGATTGCAAAGACCACAAAATCGTTCAAGGTGCTGCAGAATACTCGTCTCTTCCCTGTGACGGCGGGCCCGTCGGCTTGTCCAGGCGTTTGCTGTGGCAACCGTTTCTGTCGATGCCTCGAGCCGCACGAGCTCCTTTCCGTTCTGCCAGTAATGCAGCATTCCGTGAACATACCGTGTACTCGGTCAGGGGTCCAAGATGTCAGAAACTAGGTTTGTATTATACGTAATTTGACTTCTTTTGACCGCTGCCCCAGTGCGCAGATAGTTTGGAAGCATGTGGTCATGAGGTCATGAGCTTCGAATTCGCTTTTAGGATTCACTGCATATGCATCCGACAATGAGTAGAACGTAGTAATGCTTTTTGCCGAGGCAATCGGGTAATCGGCTGCCTGCGATCCCATGACCTCACTTCGCTCGCCCCCGCTCTGACGACGAGATGTGACTTCACGCAAGACTCTTCAGAATATCTCCTTGGAGAGGTGGTTGACAATCGACCAGACCTCGACAGACCCGGTGTTGCTCTAGCCCGCAGGCCGATGTCCCCTTCGAAAGGGCCCCTGTCCAAAGCCCTGCTTGCAGCAAAAGCCGAACACCGATCGGAGACTCTCGAAGAACTCCGACCTTTGACTTGCGCAGCGAAAACACCCAACGGAAGAAAAACAAAAAACACACATTACCGACGTGCATGCAGAACGACCAGAAGCTCTTCCATTGCCTCACTACGGCTTCGACGCAGACGGACGGAAGGTCGGTTCCCCGCAACCTCAACACCAACCAGCTTTCACCCGAGACGTTACAACGATGGAACGCCGACTCCGGCAGTACGAGGAGCAGTTCCTCGTACAATGGCCCGACGGCGCTTCTTCGACTGCACCGACCCCCTACTACGAGAACAACTACAAGGAGAACCGCCCCACTACGTTGCTGCGCTGGGTGAAGGAGACTCCGCACGCCGAGACGTGCTTTGGGCAATGCATGGCACCTCCCCACGGCGATCTGGGTCATATTCCTGCTGCTGCTTGGCGCAGTCGAAGAGTCGATCCCGAAAGAAGTCATGAGACAGCACTGTGCAAGATCATGAACAACAACCGAGCACCTTTCGGCCCGCCACCACGACGTAGCCACCACGACTACATGCCACAGAACTCATGGACTGAAGACCCTGAATGGGGGACAGTCTGCAAAGACGTTGATCTCCTCAACGTGCACCACAACCGCTCCCAAACCCTGCAGCCCGTCATTCAGGAACTTGCTTCAACCCACGGGCTTGCATGCGACGTCTGTGTACGCCAAGGTCGGGTACATGGCGTCCATCTGAGAAGCATGTTGCTTGCCCTTGATCGCTTGGTCAATATCCACAAAGCTGCGGTCTCCTGACATATGACATATACTGTCGCAACCGGAGTCGAGTGTAGCACAAGGCCATGAATCGAAGGAGATCGTTATAGATCGTTCTGTGTCACGCTGACCGTGTCTACGTTGTACTGATAGACCGCGAACTGGTACATTGGCGGATCGGCATGGAACTGATCCCATTTGTAGTCTCCTCGAAGGAAGGGAAGATCTGGCCTTGCTAAACTCGTCGCAGATGTCTCGTAGGCGGCCTCGAAAGTCATCGGTGCCACAATCGCGGGGAAACCCGGCCATAATCTGCTTGCGGGTGCCGGCAAGAGCCACGTCTTCCTCGGTTCTCCGCTCCATGAGATAGAGACAAATGTCCGGAGTGCTCCTTGTCGATGTGTTGGCCCAGGGGCGGCAACTGGGCGTTGCAGAAACCCTCGGCGTTGACCAGCAACATGCCGGCGGCCGGGGTCTGCAACGAACTGGCGTTGTTTCGGAGTGTATGCGGTCTGTAACCGTCAAGCATCTCGGACACGTGCAGTGCCCCTTGCTGGGAATCGATGCGGTATTCGAAGTTGATCTTCCGCATCCAATGATGGTTGTGAATGACCGATGCGCGCTCCTTCGATCTGCAAATGAAGCGCCGATCGAGGGACTGGGTGGCTTTGAACAAGCAGTCGGTGAGCGGTGCCTCGTTGCAAGCCATTCGCCATCGCCATCCCAACGGGGATCGGTGGCTTTGGAGCCTTCTCCCAATCGGCGCACGCTTGGACGACTTGCTGGCGCTGTGAGCCTATCAGTGAGCTGAAGGATCCGGAATCGCACCGTTCTGTGGACCGAGCTCTTCGAGGCACCTGGGTTCTGTGGACCCAGCTCTTCGAGGCACCTGAGTTCTCCTTCTCCGGATGGCAAGCACCTTTTGGCAGATCGGGCACCAACCGATTATACCGATTTGACTTGACTCGGATCCCTGCTGGCGAAAGCGTGCGCAGTGCCAAAAGAATTCGAAGAAGACCTTGGGGGACATGGAGTGCTTCGGGTCGACTGTCACATGCCAACCGACAGGCTGGTTCTCATGGCCGTCATCGCGGTCTTCGTAAAGACTGCGGTCGAGGTTGGCAGGTCACCGATTGTCAAGGCACGCTTGAAGGAACAAGATCGCATGGGACAGATTCGAGTACTCGGAGTGCCAGATGTAGTTCTCGTTTGCCCCCGTCGCACACTGGCAGCAAGACCTGTAGTGCACACCCTGCCAATCTTCGACGTTTTCCGGGTTGATCGCAAGCAAGTAGTACAGCATCCCGCAAAAGGTGCAATCGAGGGACTTCTCGTGGATTGTCAAGGTTTTGTCGTGAGTCCCTCGCATGCTGTTTATGAACATCTTCTAGATTCACCGTCGCCGGGATGCTGAACCATCGTGGTGGACATGGAAATCTCCCATGGCCCTCACATTTCCGGCCACATCACAAGCGCCGGCGCAAAAAATAGTTCGGGGGCTCGACGACCCACAAGGCTGAAAACTCGGCATGCTCGAACGCAATGCGCATTTCGGTCGCAAACATCGACGAGACGCAATCTGGCCCGTTCTCGTAGGAAGTCGGTAGTAGGCACAAAGCTCCGATAAGACGGTCATCATGGTTGGAACTCTTCATCTCTGATGACTATCTCATCTTAACTCGGCTCTTTAGGGTTGAAGTGAGGCCTCTACTTAACCTCCGGCTGTTCCTACTACAGCTAGATTGCCCCAAGTAAAAGTCTACCCATGCGAATGGTGTTGACAAACTTGCGTGTGCAAGCTTGACTGCCTCCGTGTCAGCTAGTGATGCTTGCAGTCCCTGCATCCGTGTTATTTGCGGTCCAAGCCTGACGGTGTAGTCATGTCCTGCTTGTGTGTTGCTGTGCTGCCGAAGGTTGCACACCATGACTACGATGGACGTCATTGCATGTGCACGGCCGTAGATGAATTGGAAAATCTTGCGCCCGCCCGCCCGCCCTCCCTCACATCCGGTGGCAAACACTGCAGTGAGCAGGATGCTGCTTCATGTTTGGGGGGGCGTGCTTCACGTGTTTGAAGCCTGCGGCTACTAATTTGCAGCACATGTTGTGCTGAGTTGCATTTGCGTGTTGCAGTGTTGCGTCAAGGCCCGCTAAAAAACGGGTAAGCCGAGCCTCCCGTGAATCCCAAAAGATGACCCAAGGATGCTCTTTTCTCAGACAGGAGTAGACCATTGACGTCATCATGGTTGGGCCACGCATGCTCTCTTCTCAGAGTGGATAAGACCATGGACGCCATGGACGTCATCATGGTTGGGTCATGCAAGCTCTCTTCTCAGGACGGATCAGATCATGCACGTCATCATGGTTGCGCTATGGATGTTCATTTCGAGAACGGCTTAGACCATGGATGTCATCATGTTTGGGGCTCTCTTGTCAGAGCGGATTAGACCCTGGACGCCATGGACATTGGTTGACTGTGAATTCCATGGATGCTCGACGTCATCATGGTGGGGCATGGATGCTCTTTCTTCAGAAAGGACGAGCCATGGACGTCATGGACGTTGGGCCATGCATGCTCCCTCAGATCGGCTTAGATTATGGACGTTATCGTGGTTGGGCCATGGGTGCTCTCTACTCAGTACGGATTAGACCATGGACGCAATGGACGTCCATAACGGTTTGGCCATAGATGCTCTCTGCTCAGAAGGATTACAGATTAGACCATGAACGTCGTCATGGTTGGGGCATGGATGCTCTCTTCTCAGAACGAAAAACGCCGAGCAAATCAGGCAAGACCGAAGATGTCAAAAAGCAAGGCGTCCGAAACAGGAAAAGCATCGGCAAAACCGACCGACTGCGACCGTTCCAGAATCAAACGCGAACATGAACGCCCAAGACTCGTGTTTTGGACACGACAGACACGACACAAGCCAAAACAAGCAAGCAAAATCAAGGTAAATACCTGAAAAACAGAAGGCATCAAAATCTCGAGGAAAACGCGCATTGTGTAGTATAAAGGAAAAGAATGCAAAGCGAAAAAGAATGGCGGGGCGGCTGGTAGCTTGTAAGCCGAAGGCTGAAACCCATGAGCCTTGAAGCGCTTCTGAAGCCCTGAAGAAAAAAGCCCCGGAACCTTCAGTCCTCAAGCCTCAAGCCCCCGGCCGGGTCATTCTTAGAGTGCTTCAACAGTACGCCCACCAAGCCCTACAACGCCGGCAATCCAGCTTGGCGTACAGCGCAGAATCAGAACCGTGCAGGCGGGCAGCTCCATCAGACGCATCATTTGACCCAGGGTCTGCACTTCGGCTGCAGTCGTAGGGGCTGGCGACGTGCGTTCTGCTTCGTGATCGCTATCTTCCTTCCTGGAACACTGCATGAGGCGAACTTCGTATCTGACGGTCTACACGGCACATTCACACTGCACCCTCTTATGGGCAGCGCGCACTGGTGCGGCTCGAGCCTCTCGTCGGCTTTCGGCGATTGTTTCTGTCTTGGTTTCTCATCTTCTTCTGCGTCACCATTGTCAGATGCTTCATCCTCTGAGTCCATCCACGCAAACTCTTTCTGTCCTTGGAATCATAGCTACTTCCGGCACACAAGTTACAGTAACAACCGAGGCGGTCCCGAACAAAGAGTTTCACCAAGCCACTTCGCTTCTTCTCTACTTTTGCTTCAGCTGTCGGCCTCTCCTCGCTGTGGCTCTTGCTGCGGCTTCGGCTGTAGCGCTTGCGTCTGAAGCTTCCAAAGGCATCATCCTCTGGCTCCGGAGAAGCACAGCGCAAGGACGCTTTCACCTGCAGGCTTACGGGAGCATCAACTGTCTTACACTTGCCATCCACGTCGAGATATGATGCCACTGGCCTTCCCAGCTCCAACAGGCTTTGCCATTGTCGAGAGGTGGCGAGCGGCAGCATTAGAGCATTGTACTAAATGCACTGTAGGCTGATTTTGACGAGTTCGCCTCAGCCTGAGACCCTGAAACCACCACGGCAAACTGCACGTGCCCCACAACCCTTCCATGCCTCATGCATGCTTCGACATTTCTCAGCCTAAAATCCTGCAAGTGGCACCCAGTGCTGCTGGTCAGAGTTTTCACTCCCACATCAACGAGTCTGTCGAGGGTCTTTTTCGCTCTCGCTCGCGCCTCTGCCCTTCGCCGCATCAAGTCTCTGAATCTCCCAGTGGTTAGCTTGCACTCGACTCGGAGGCGCCCCGGGTCACAAGAGGGCAACCACAAAACGGAACGGTCCTAACTGCAAGCAGGTGCGGAGCGAACGGAAACGACTAACTTCTCTGCCAAAAACAGACCTAAGCATCTAATCGAGACTTGGGTTGGTTGGTATTTGCAGGCAAAGGTAGCTCACTTTCAAACTTGTCTGGCCGAGCAAAGCTTCTCAAGATTTCTTGTACACAAGTTCATCGGGATAATGGTTCTCTGTAAGGAAGGAGCCACTCCCACCACGGATGAACTTGTCTAGGAAGGCTAGGCCGTAGCCGTTGATGATCTCGTGCTGCTTTGAAATTTCAAGGGGCATATACATCGAGCCAGGGCTGGACAGACTCTTGCTCTCGCCGATGCCGTTGCCGTATGCCGGGTTGTACAGGTCGCCTGGCAGGTGCGTCTTGCTGCAGCCGTGCATCGCCCCTCTAGCAGTAGTTCGAGATGCCTTAAGCAGCCTCTAGCAAGAGATCCTGCCGAAAAGCCGAGCTGCAGCTGGTGAAGCTACAATGACCTCCGCGCTTGATCTCCATCAGAAAACTGCAACCCTCGGGCTTCTTGACAAAGTCTCGGCAGAGCGCCTGTTCTACTGTCGAACCCGTCGCTTCGAAGCTCATGCGTACAACTTAACCCGCCTTACTACTTACACTCTGTGGTCTGCATCAACCCAACATTCGCTTAGGTCTGTTGTGCCCAGCTGCCTAGCACAGGCCCTTGGCGCTGCAAGTATTGGTCCATGCAGTAAGAAGGGCGCCTACTGATCGCTGGTGCGCCTACAGCGAAATAAAAAATCGGCTCCTCTCTTGCCAAGGAGCGTTGCCCTCAGTTCCAATCACTGTGTCCTCGGTGCCGATCATGACCATCAGTGGAGTATGTAAGTTTGTACGTTCTTTGGTGAGGCGTCCCTCTGCCGACATCAGCGACGGGCACATGAGAAGAGCAGCTTTCACGCGAGGATCATTGAACTCCAAAGCGGCAGCTGCTGTCCAACCACCGAAAGACATCCCCGTCAAGGCACAACGATTCACATCCACTCGACCCGCAAAGCGGCTGTCCTGGCCATCTGTAAGCTTCGCCAATGAATCTAGCAAGAAGAGCACGTCCAAGGGCCGGTCTGCTTCCATCTGAGACCTCTCACTCCGCGGACCACCCGGCTTGATCACGCGTCCATTCACTTGAGTGTATCGCGCACTGCCCGGATGGTCGCAGGCTGCAACTATGAATCCCTGTGAGGCTAGGAACTCGGTCCAGAAGATGTAGCTAGCCCTATATGCACCTGAACCGTGTGAAAATATCACGAGAGGCCATCCATCTTTCAATGGTTTGCCGCCGATTTCCTGCGCTGGGTCACGCAGCCGCGCATCCCGAACAGCTAGATTCGGCCAACTGTCATCCAGTTCTGCAATCGTCAATCCAGACCGGTACCCTCCGATGGCATCCGAGGCCTCTGCTGCCTCGATGCTACCTGGTATTGTCCCACGACCGAGAAACTCGGAGAATCGGTTTCGCGGCAACTCCCGGGCTTCCTCACCAGCTGGATACCAGATCTCGGTCTGCAAACTGCGAGGGCCTCCCTCCGGATCCTGCCGACTGTGGTCATCTAGCTGTAAGCTTGTCACCCCAACTGGATAGGGACCCGGCGGCAGCCCTGTGAAGGACATGCTTCTAGAAGTCGCTGCAAATGTCGCAAGGTTGTCAACGCGCGAGGGTGCAAATCTCCAGCACACAGCTGTACAGATGGTGGCCTTAAGAGCCTTTCTCCAGCGCAGCATTGAAAAGCCGCGCACCCGCTACGAAAAACGCCTGAGCCAGAAATCGCAAGGCGCAGCGAGTAAGCTCTTGAAAACTCCGGTCGCCTGTGAAGAGCTGGAAACCAGTCCTGAAAGGAGGACACGAAGGCATCCGCCACAGAGCCTTCTGCATGCAGGAACTTTTGTGTGTGCCGCAAGGTTCCTGCACATCGTTTCCTGCGTTGCTCTGGTGCTCTAGCAGGGGCATTGCAGTCACGGAGCAATCAAACAGCTCGTCGAACATCAGGATGCCAAACCTCAGCGGCATCTTCACTGCACAGCTTACCGTCTTCCACTGACTTGCTGAGGTACAGGCAAGTCTCTCAGTATGGACCCCTCGCAGTGGATTCCACACTGAAATGCACCTCCTTCGGAGGAGAAGTAGTGCTGCATCGCGAGCTGCTCGACCGTAAGCTCTTCCAAATGAAATCCTTACTTGTCAGAAACACCACCATGCAGCGAAGGCTTTACCACGTCAAGTGAATGAGTCCCTTTGACATGCGCCAGCCCGCCATCAAACATCCGCCGCTGGCCGGTGCCCTTCCCATTCGCAGGAGGCGCGACTTGGGGCAGCCCAATTCTTGCAGCACAGAGGATCTGCACGTGTCCTCCGACAAGTGCAAAAATACACCAGCATCTCCAGGTACGATCTTGCATGTCGTGCCGGCGTATCCTGTTGCAGCATTTTCTTCCGCAATCAGCCGCGAGACGAGCTTCGGCAACCACTTGCCACAATCATCTCCACCTTCCTCGGAGGTGGCAGAGCATGGCACCAACAAAAAAGTCAACTTTGGGAAACCTCCGAAGCTGAAAAACCGTGTTCATTCAGCATTAAGGCGGGGAACTGGCCAGAGCGTTTCTGAATGCCAGTCTACAGACTTTAGTCGCGCTGTCCGGCATCTGTATACTGGAAAGCTGTGGACAGCGTGTGGCTTCAAACTGGCTTCAAAAACAAGCAAAAAAGCATGCGAGAGTGTGACCCTGTGTGCCTGCGTGCATGCACGGGTACGCGGCGCGCGTGAACGTGCGCGGGCACACGCGCTTGCCGCATGCGCACGGCAAGTGCGCAGGGGCAGAGTGCGCGTGTGCGTGGAAGGCTGTGTGCGTGTGCGGGTGTGAGCGCGAGTGCACGTGCGCGTGCGTGTACGCGTGCACATGCTCGTGCGCGTGCCATCTCGTTCTATGTTCAAGGATCAGGTCTGCACCCCTGCCATGGTAAAGGTAACGCACCTCCAAACTAGTATTGCATTGTCACGGTCTAATGCTGTAAAGTGCTATAGTGCTGAAAACTGTTTCTTGATTGCCGTAGTCTCCTGCCTCTCCTGGCACGATGGTGCGACCGGCCCGTGGAGCGGCTTTAAACATGGCGGTTGACTCCGTACTCATTTGTGCCACTGATTTGCCTGCTCGTGTTGGCAAGGCATAAGGAGCTAAGGGACGTGCAGCGCATGTTTCCCTATTGAACTTGTTCGTGTAGAACAACCAGTTTTGCCTAGGTCCCCCTACTCTGGCCTTGCCAATCTGGAACACTGCACCGAATCTGGCAGGTAACTTGCTTGACGTAAAGGGTCTTGTTGGGGCGTATGCACAATGTGTCCAGCCGGCTTCCGCGCGCTTTTCCGTCGAAAGTTATGAAGAAGTTTTACCGTTTTTTGTCCACCTATTTACGCACTCGCTGTCTCCGTGCCTCTTGCATTCGTATTCGCTCTGTTTGCCTGAGTGGCAGCTGGGATGTGTAACTAGTTTCTGCATGGCCTGCGTCAGATGTACAGTTTCAAGCCCATACAGCAGCTAGTTCTTGATGATAGCAGATAACATCATACACATGTAATTTCTGGTACGTAGGGCAGTTGACGGATGTCCAAAAAGCGTTCAGCTTGAATATAACTTGAGAGTTTGATGCACTTTATGGTGATTTCATGCTTGATGTCCACAGCCTGCGTAATTTGATGTCCTAAATAAATTTGCCTCATTGGCCCAGTCGCGTGTCATCTTCGAATGTAATGAAACTGCTACCGATCATTGCAGTGTAAGAGCTTTTGTCCCTGGTCAATCGTAGCCCAAATTGAGCCGATACCTTCTTTATTAAGTGCAACAACATACTGCATGTTTGCGTGCATGTCGTAATAACAAGTACGTCATCAGCAAAACACACTGTGTCAGTTAAAGTCCAATCCTTCGAACCGAGCATTTCGCGTTCTAGCTAGCAGTGTTTTTCCTGCTAATGTCATTGTCTGTTTACCGTCGTGACCAGACAAACCAATAAAGTCTTGGATGCGCCTTACTCGTCTTTTGCATAAAATCTTGGATTTTTGTAGCAATCTATGAGGACATCGAAAGGTGATGGTGTACGCCTCAGCGTTCCAAAGCTGTAACCATTCTGTCTGTAGAATCCTGTCATGTGTTTTGTCCCAACCACGTAATGTGATGATTAAGTCGGTCTCCCGCTGTTCCGCAATGTCTTGAAGACTTCGTGTAAAGAAAACTGCGTGAGAAGTGCTTGGAGAAGGTCTATTGACCGTATTGAGTTGCAGATAACGTGGGGTCAAGCACAATCTGCAGACGATTCCGGATCAAGTACATGTATTTTTTGTTAATGGAGTTGCAAAATGAAAGCAGTTTTTAAGCTTGAAGGTAGATAGGTTTCTTTTCGTGTACAATGGCACAACACGAGCCAAGCACGCATTTTCAAGAATCTGCTTCGCAGACCACCAAGAATGCATTATGTCTAGAATGTGGTGTTGTTTATTCATGCATCTAAACAATTCAATTATTTGACCGTCTGGTCCCGGCTGCTTGTTGTTCTTCATACTCTGTAAAGCTGCTTCAAACTCCTGATAAGTGAACGAATCTACGTTGAATGCGCCGTCTAAAGCTTGAAGCTTTTCTTTTTTCGACGGCTAATGTATTTGTGATATGCCAATGCTTTTCTTCCAAATATTTCGCAGCAATAGTCTCCGCCATGTCTTTCGGTACAACTAATTTCCCGTGCATGACTTTCATGTGCATGAGGTGTGAGATACTATCATTTTTTATTCCTGTAACTTACTTCCATTTCTCTTTCTGATCTGCGATGTATCTAACAACTGTTCAACATAGTGTCTTTTTTGTCTTTGTTGCATCGGTTCGTTTTCTTCAGTCAGCTCTCTGACGGTGTCGTTCCTACCTTGTTCATGTGCTTCTCGGCTTGCGGCAACCATGTGCGTCTGGGAAATGTACTTTTGCTTTTGCTGAGGTCTCATAAAAAGCGCCTCTTCACTCAAAGGTCCTACAGTGACCGAGGGCCAAGGGAGTCCCAAACCCGTGGTTCACTCGCAATGGACCAACAGATGGAGGTGAGGGTGGACTGAGTGCACGGACTCAGTCCAGACTGCCATACAAGTACAAGCCAATGCTCGCGATAGGGGTGGGAAAGCCCGTGCCCCCAGCGACTGACAATTGTAGGTCAACAAGCTGAGCTGGTTCAGTGCCAAAGAAGTCTCTCGGCATTGCGGCAATTGCTGTGCAGGCCGCTGCAAATGTACCACCACGTCTTGCCTTCTCAGATGAAAAACTGATGTCGCTCAAATGACAGATTCTGCAAGCATTCATTTTGCTTTTGACGGTAGTGATGTCTTGCCAAGGGGAAAAAAGGAGCCAGTCGACCAACATCTGGAATAAGATTGCCCTTGTACCCATGCCCAACCTCGCAGCAAAAAAAAAGCCTGATGGTACGCATTATGCTGCGTTTGCTGGTGGTTCTTGCTGGCAGTGTCCGATTGCAAGAACTTGTTGAAGACATGCACACACTCGGAATCACAGCGGCTGCATTGCAAGGCAAGAGGTGGAAGTCTGGAGATCCGCGCTGTGAGTGATTGCATGGTCATGCTAGATTTTCTTGTTTCTCCTGGGGCAAGCTTGTCAACAACAAGATGCTTGGCGCGCAGCTGCTCGTCAGCAATCGACTCTGCAACCTGTTTGCGCTCATACTCGCTTTGACCCTCCTAGCAGCAATCAAGGTCGCCTTGGAGGTCTGCGCAGAACCAGCCGCACGAAGGGTGCAGAGATGGACGACATGTTTGTGACTGCATATGCGCCGCAGGAAGTGACGATGCGCATAGGCCACTCTTGTTCCAGATGGAGATCCTGCATTCGGTTCCAAACGTACGAGTGTGTGGCTTCTGAGTAACTTCAATGGCCACGTCGGACATAACTCGCGTGGCACAGCCGTGGGTGCTCAAGCCACAGACTAGACCAACAACAATGGAATGTCGTAAGTGCATGCTTCTGAATCGGCTGGACTCTTGCTTGCGAACACATCATGGACACCGGACTTACGCCACAGCCATTGCATTGATTTCATTGCTGTACCACTTGAGTTTCGCACGCGTGTGAGGCGCTGGAGAGTCAACAAAGTCCTCGGCAAACGCTGGCAGATGTCTCCGGTCCGTGCTCACTAGTCTGTTCAGGTTGTTGCTGCTTTACCAAAACCATGGACTTTGCTAAAACGCAGCACACAGACTGTTCGCTGGAACAAACATGCCTTGCAACAGACCTTGCGTGATGTGCCTCGCAGCTTACCTGACCGTACCAGTCGTGAAGACGTGGAGCAGCATTGGCAAGTCTGTGTTACACCAAGTTGCTGTCCGCCACGGCTCGATGCGCACTTCCCAGAAGTCTTGCAAAATACTCCCTGGGACGTGTGATCTCAGGTCAGCTTGCTTGACCACGTTGAAAGCTTCATTGAAAGTTGAAGTGCCGACAATATCTGGCGGCCGATTGCCTGGCTTTCCCGTATGTTCAGGTTGTCGCTTAGACACTCCCGCCTTCGTGCTGTTGCCAGGTTTGCAGTCAAGTTAAGCGCGATGAGTAAGCATGGTTCTGCAAACTGGATTCAAAGCTTCAGCGGGCAGTGGTACTGCATGACTCACGTGAAGCTTGGGCTGTCAGTCGGCAACTAGCTGGACGGGGGCCGAGTAAAGTGTATGACCGTGTTGTCCCCGCCGCACTGCAGACTTGATCACCAGAATCCAGTGGAAGCAACATATACGTGATGTTTGGAACGGCAGTGAAAACACTCATGCTGTTGCGCGCCCCGATCAGAGTTGCTCCGAACATAATGCAGCCTGCAATTGCCGGTGAGCGTGGTCGTGAGGCATTGCTCAAGGCGGCGAAATGCCAGGCACGTGGACGTGCCACCCCTCAAGGCAGTCTTCCAGCTTATCTTTTGCAGCTCCTTTTACAAGCTCGACCCTTGTGTCTCCTCTATTCCGGAGATTTGCATGGGGATCTTTGAAAGCATGTAGCGTGTTGGTTACACTCCTCGTCCACTGCCCAAACCTGGTTGTGTGTGTGGTCCAAATTAGCAGCGCATCATCAATATGCTTGGTCCTGCACGCACGTTGTTTTTCAAAGTTTGGCTGCACTTTGCCTGCTGATCACCAGTATATCACCAGTATGGTCGTGCATCCACCCGCTCCCTTCGTGACGCCATCTTGCATGTCGAAGCTTGGCTCGATCACCTCAGGGCGAATGGTTTGAGTTCTGCTGCTACGCTCTTTGACCTCATCCAAGCCTTCGATACACTGGCTCTCAGCTGCATTGAATATCTTCTCCACAATGAGCCGACGCTGGCGTGAGTTCGCGGGCTGCTTCTTGATCTGCATCGCCGCTTGCGCATCAGGCTGAAGAAATATGATGGTGAGACCTTGCAAATGAGACTCGAATCAGGTGTGTTGCAGGGCGGCGGAACTGGCCCAGGTATCTTTTGCATTGTCTATGATGATGCTTGCATCACACGTTGGCGAGATGCCACTCATGACAGTGATCTGATTGCTAGTTACGACGGCTAAGATCTTTCGCTCAGTGCTGCCGCCTATGCCAATGACCTTGTTCGCATCCAGTGTGGCAGCACCTTGAAGCAACGTGAAGATCGTACATTGGCCTGTACGCATGCCTTGACCGTCGAGCTTGACCCGTGCAACTTGAAGTTGATTGCGAGGCAGAGTGAGAGGTTGCTGTCCTGCAAAGGCAAGGGCGCCTACACTGCTGCAAAGCGTGCTTTCAGTGGTGAATGGAAACGGCTACCCTGCAAAGCTTTGTGTCAAATACCTCGGAGCACCACAGCAACGGATTGGTGCCGCAAGGTCCGGTTTTGCACGCTTTTCGATGTTGTTCAAGCTGCAGAAGCGTTCCTGTTGCCCACAAAGTGCTGATCTTCAAAGCAGTGTTGAACGAAGCTCTGCTGGCTGCGCTGGAGGGTCGCCCGATTGGTTGCAGTGAGTGCCACACGTTAAAGCAGGCACGTGGACGGTTGCTCAGACGTTTCTTCGGCATACGAGGGTTCGGAGAGGTTCGGCGGCGCGTCCAGCTTTCCACTGTTGCCTCTGAGTTGACCGTGCGGAGGTTAATGTGGCTTCGTGCCTCATTGCTTGCTGAAGCACGCGGACACACGAGACTTGAGCTTGCCGCATTGGTTGGTGCTTGTGATAAGCTTGCTAATGCAGTCGACCTGCGTTCGGGCCTTCCGACGCAGAAGGCCCCACGTTTCTTGCACAGTCGATTCAGCGACCTGTCTTGCGTGGTGCCCTGTTTACTCGCTTCACAGCACAATGGAAACAAGATTTCTTTCGTGTGCCAGTGGTGAGAATCCAGCAATTGCGAATCCAATCGTGGCACCTGCCGTTGCTGCTGAACCGGTCGTCTCAGATGAAGCAAACCATCCTGGACCAGAGGAGCTGCAGCAGCTGATGTGTGACCTTTGCGGCGTTGGCCCATGGAACAACAGAAAAGCCCTGCGAGGTCACAAAATTAGGAAACACGGCTATCGTAATGCTGTTCAAGCCACCACCTGTCCTATCTGTCATCGGGAGTTCATTTCCAAGAGGGCAGCCAGAGGCATGTAAAAAAACAATCTTGTGGGAAAGCTGTGCGGAATCAGTCGTGCAGGTGCAGATGCAGGCAATAGGATTGCGGAAGCTGCAGCTCGTGCCGCCGCTCGCGCTGCTGCGAAGACGAAGGCTCACACCGCTGCATCCGCTGCTTAGCCTCCCACCACCAGCACTTGGAGTACTCAAACTCCTTTCCGCAGGAACTTCGGAATGCGAAACCATGCCGGGTTTGGACTGTCTTCCGGCTGTCGCAAGCCCTGCCACATCGCGGCTCTCGAAGCGCAGAGGACCACAAGTCGGGCGGCGCCCAAAGGGATCACGGAACAGCAGGTTCAAGCGTTCAGCCAACAGATGCAGAAGATGTGTCACATATTGGCCAATCACGATCACAACCTTCGAGAGCTGGAAGCTTGGTCAGCTCTGGCTTGGTTGCTCGATCAGAACAGCGAGTTCGCAAGGCAGAAAGGAATTGTGCCCCCCTCAGAGCCTAGCCCTTTTTCAGCAAAGGGTCGCTGGGCCAGCTTTTGTGGGTGTTCATATTACCCGAGTCGATGTATCACACACCAGTTTCAAGCTCTTGTGCGCAGTCCTCGAACTGTGCCTACACAACAGCGGGATGTAGAGATGCACACGCTGAGACTTCACCGCTGCGTGGTTGAAACGATGAGGTCTCATGACACTCAAAGTTTTGAGGCTACTGTCGCTATAGTGGTAGGAACTTCCCTGATATTGACAGATGGCTCGTGAGTTCTTCGCTGTACCGTGTCCAGTCCGCTTCCGTCTTCAATCCGCTTCTGGCCGGCGAAACTTACGTCGATGAATGCATTGCTTAACCTCACCCTGCAATTTAAGTGCAAAGGATGCTTCCACGATGTAGTGATCTGAAAGGAAATGTAAAGTAAATCCATTCTAGCACGAACATCCTTACAACACTTGGAAAACGTTTCGCCAGCCAACCAGAAATCAATCTGCGCATATCGCGTCGGAGTCCACTCGGGTCCATGGGTAGTAGTGTTTTCCCGAAAAGCACAGCTTTCCTCCGCCTGTCTACGGAAGCAGGTGTTTAGAACCTTCATCTCGAGTTGCGTGCAAAACTGTGTAAATAACGTCCTATTCTCCAGAATAGTTTCCGACACGGTATTCAAAAATACCAATCCACGGCCAAACATCTAAGGTCTCGGCATGCTCTCTTCAGCGTGCAGTCGGTGGTGAAGTCTGGCATTCATGTCGCCCCGTTGTGACTTGCACCGGTTTGTTTCTACATATGGCAACTAAATAGTCGTAAAACTCGCGCTTACCGTCTATGTCATAACCACTGTGAATAGCAGGACGCGAAAAACACATCTCGACCCAATGACTTGGTTCTACCAACTCTTTCGACATCAACCGGTTGAACTGTTGCTTTTGTTTTTTTTTTTGCTTTGGCTTCTTCAACTCAATGCCCAATGCGTTTGTGTGCCTTTTTGATATCTGTCTGCTTTACGTCAGAAGTATAGTAGAAAGCATAACCGCCAATCGTACAAACTGAGCAAGAGTCAACAAGTTTCTTGTAACATAATGTCATATGTTTGTGATTTCATCATGCCCACGATAAGATGCTCTGTCGCAGTGGCATTTTCACCTAATAACCCTCCAATAACATGTAGCGTGGCTGCTCTGACTGTTCTGTTGCCATTTTAATAAGTTGTCCTTTACCTTTGTCCCTGTTTTTAAACTATTCAGGATATCTTGTCTTGTTGTCAATGATAACTCACACCTTCCATTTTTGAAGTTTGCGCCGCCCATGCCACTCCGCCATTTTTTGGGCATTGTGCTTTCGCCTCACTGCATATTCCAAGTACTAACTTTGGGAGTACGGAACACTGTTCCGGTTCTGTCGCGGCCTGTGACCTCCCGCACTGTACCATTTCTACATATGACTCGCAAGATGCTCCTTAAACCACGTTTTTTACTAGCCCTACCTTTGTTCGATGCCCGTGTTGGGTCACTACTCCAACTCCGCTGAAAGCGCAATCGCTTTCGTGGCAGAACCGGCTCGCCGAGCGCAGGCTTAGATCCTAGCAGGAATTGCTATTTATTTTTCTTTCTACGGCCTTAGCTTTCGAAATTGTTGCAACATGTTGAGCACATAAGAAGCCATCGACGTCTGAAATGCTACAGGTGAACCATCGTGAACCATTACGGCTATTTACATGACTACCGTGACTCAGTATGTTCCGCATTAAACGCGAAAGTAGAATTGGGAACAGAAGCGAATTGCGTTGTGCGCCTCATATTGTTTTGGGTTTGTGCTAGTCACAAATCCTCTTGATCAGCTTCCCCTTGTCGCACCCAAACTTCAAGGTCATATTGCGGCTCTGTTACTTCTGCCAACTTGATCTCGAAAGGGAAGTCGCCTTGCTTTATACCCAACACTTGTCCTTTGCCTGTTCCATAATTGCTCTTTTTGCTTTGCTGACCTGCGTTTGCGAATACACGTGGCTGCGGACCTTCCTTGACGACTATTGCTGCTTCAGACCAATGATCCACGACTGCTTTGTAAATGGACTGGTCTCAGTCTAAATATACTGTGGCTTGTACATTTCGTACACTGAAACAAACCCATACCAATGTGGTAGTCGTTGTAAATGGCAACGTGGTTCCACCATGGTGTCGCTTTCTCTATGTTCATCTGAATCTTGCCGGCCCTGTATGCAATGTCGACTGCCTACATACATAATTGCACTGGTCCTCCTCTGATTCTATCCCATAACGCGATTTGCGGTCTCATCTTGTTGGTGTCTGTGTGCATCCGCCCATCCGCGCATACTTGTTGATGTAAGGTGCTAGCGCCCTCAATCTGAGCGCAACTGGTTGGTGCCCGATTGAGAACATGGGGCCATGTGTGTGTGTGTGTGAGAGAGAGAGAGAGAGAGAGAGAGAGAGAGAGAGAGTGAATTGCTTTAGTTCATGGGCAATGTAGACTCTAGACCCCAGGAGAAGTACCTGCATCGCCAGCGCTTGGGTCCTGAGGGACAGCTGGCGGCGCACTCATCTTCATTTTCACTGTCACCTCATTTCGTTCTGTGTGATTCGCTTCGTCTCACACAAAGAGGGCAGGACCCACGACCTCACAGACAGTCTCATCTTGGTATTTTTTTGTATGCCATTCCTTTGTGTCTGGCAAACTTGGCACCAAAATCTCCATCTCATTTTCGCTTTCGTTTTCGTCATCATCAGCATCATCATCAGCATCATCAATATCATCCTGTTTACTTGCCAACCATGAATGCGACCAGCCTTTGGGAATGTGTGTGTCTGTGTGTGTGTGTGTGCGCGTGCGTGCGTGCGTGCGTGCGTGTGCGTGCGTGCGTGCGTGTGCGTGCGTGCGTGCGTGCGTGCGTGCGTGCGTGGGTGGGTGTGTGTGTGTGTGTGT